>WAAG01051395.1:0-18904 GCA_013390105.1 Tichodroma muraria
CTGACCCAGTCACAGAGTATTTCTAGCAAGGTGTTATTAAACATGACCTGTTTCTCAAAACAATGCATCCTTCCAGACCTAGGTGCCTGGATACATTAGCTGATATCTGAAGAAAATGACTGGGCAGAACCTCATTTGTAAGTTTACTTAAGAGCTCCTCAGTATTCTGACCTGAAATTTCCTCATTTTTTTCCACTGAAAAACTATTTCTTTTGTCAGTTTTGCCTTTTGTTTTTTTGGATGAAAAAGGAATACCANAGCTTCTCTCCACACCCAATTTGGTTTAGAGTGATACAAGGTAGACTCAGGGGAGCAGGACACTTCAGGCAGTCAAGACATCAGGTCACCTGGCTGCTTGCTCCCAAGTTCAGAGGTTCCTCCTCTAGTTCCAACATGTTGCTGGACATCCTGTACAGTGTACCTTATCCCNCTACATGACTTCATTCACTGAAGAGGACAGGCTGAGATTTCTACTGTCCATTCTAAACCTCAGTTTTAGAATTTGCAATTTTTATAACTTAAACACCAGCATGTGGGCCAAAATAATATTAGTGCAACCTCTGACAGTTTTACCCTTAGTCCCCTAAATGGGAGCCATCTCATACAAGTTTTGGCAAGAGACAAAGACAGTGAGCCCATCAGAAAACTCACGAGGCCGTTAAATACTTTGTATTTGGAATAAGGCTAACGTGGTACTCAAGAGATGATGCTTAAAGACACACACTGAGGAAAGTAGAAAATAAATGTTGGAGNGGCAGCAATGGCTTCCAGTGTTCAGCCCTCTAGGGTGACTGGGGAAATCCGTGTTCAGGCTTTGGTCTATGGCTCACCTGATGAACAGCTGAGGATCTGCACCTCTGCACTCTCCGAAATGTCAACCGGGGAAAGTTATGGGGCAGCATCAGTTTAAAAAAAATAATCAGAAGGGTGCCAGGCATTAGGATAGAGCATAGTTCCCAAGGNCTGTTTGGTGAATGAAGTAGTGTGCCTTGAATAAAAATAGTGAAAATCACACCCCCAGATAGTAACCAAAAAGTGACAGCAGAATTTCTTTCTGTCCTGCTCAGTATTTAACAACCAGCTTAAGTAACCTTAGCAAGGGTCTTTGGAGAAGAAGGTAGGAGGGATGATTACATTTTGAAGGTAATAGCAAAGCTATCAAAGCTNTCTTGTAGAAAATGCCATTTTCTGATCTCCTCACAGCTCTTGATTGAGACAGAGCAGGAGAAGGAGAAGCACTTGTCCAGCAGCAGCCAGCCACAGGGGCAGGAAGCAGCTACAGAGGAATTTTTAAAAATAGTCATCTCTTTCAGCATCAGAGCTTTTACACAAAACCAATTAATTAAAAACTAAGAAGGGGGCATGAGAGTAGAGTGCACAAAGAAAGTCTTAGGGATAACTGCAGAGGCACCAGTCCCATTTCAGTGATTTCCTCTTTCTAAGGTGAAGGGTAAAGCCTTCACTGCTGCAATACTGGCTCGACTTGCTTAAAATTCTCCATTTCCCATAAATTTTGGCATGGATGAAGCTTTCTGGTGACAGATGTAAAAGCATTTAGGGAGAAAGGGGAAAGACACTCATTATTTTTATGAGCCTTCCACAGCAGAAGTTGAAGTTCTAAGGATATTATGTAATTTTAAATGTCTTTATTTTTGAAAGTTTTAAATCAAAACAATTTCTGATTGGTATGTTCCTCTCAGCTGGAATAATAAAAAATAGTGCTTGGGTCATAGCTAGATTAGCTGGAGGTGACAGTCTCTCTGTGTCTCTTTCCCTTCCTCTTTCTCTCTTTTGTAGACCAGAACATTTTTATCCTCTCCTTTTTGGTTTTTTCCCCACTTTGGCATAAGTGCCTAATATAGTTATGTTTATACAGTCAGCCTAACATCATGTTGTTACCAACATTTGCAGTTTTCTTTGAAATTTTTCCAGGCGGTAGGGCTTGTTCTCCCTCTCCAGTTATTAATCTTATGTTGAGACTTGGAACAGCAGGCAAAAAGCATCAGTCAGTAGTGCTGTGGCCACAGCTGTGCTGGCCAAGAGGATGATACAGGTTCCCTTTGTGTGTGTGTAACAAGCAGCTTCTTATTTGCATTCCTTAGGAAAAATGTGACTTTCCTGAAATGCACAGTAGTTACTAAACTGCTTTTGTAGGAAACACACACAAAAAAAGTTGGAATGAAATTCTGCCCTGTTCCCTCTGCCTTTCACTGCCTCCAAATATTTCCATTCACCTATATTGAGGTGTTCTGTTTCCATTTAAGTTTCCTCAAAAAAAGATTTAAATTTACAAAAGTGATGCAGTGTGTCCTTTTAGTGGTATTTAAGGTCATATTATCAGAACAGTTTAAGNCCAAGTGGAGCTTAATTGTTAAGCCTTTAGTTCTAATATTTCTGATCCACCACTGACTGAAATTACTCCAGGTGGGCTAAGACATAGCAGTGACTACTGCATGTGAGTATCAGTAGCTTCCAGCTTTGCTTGAAGGGAATATACCAGCTTTGCTTGGTATAGGGGAATATCTGCTGGTGGGAATAAACAGTAGGCTGATGATGATGGCCAGGCTTGCAGGTCACTGACATGTGTTCAGCAGGCATCCCTGAGGAGACTGCGTTAGTGTCTGAGACTTTGGGCACTAATTGGAGCACTGCACCTTCCTGGCAGTGCAGCAACCAGCTCAAATGTGATCTCTCTCCTTGCCCTTTCCCTGCCCCATGCTTCAATCCACAGAAGGATTAATCCAGTGGGAATAAGCACGTCACAGAGAGGCTTTCAATTCCAAACAAGGCCTGGTACCCTATGGCAACGAAGGAAAATTATTCTCAAATAGTCTGCCCTATTGTGTTGTTGTAGCTATTGCTATTATTGTTACTATCTTTGTCACTGTCAGGGGTTTTTTTTACTTTTATGAGTTATTATTTAATGTATGTTCAGAACAAATTCCTAACTTTCTTACAATTTCCAGGGGAATTTATTGGAAAATAATGTTTCAACACATTGCTATATCCTGTGCAACTACTTCAGGCATAATGAAATAACTCTCTTACACCAGTGCATGACTAGAACTTTCACTGTGCTCACTCAGCTTTAAATAACTTCCTTGAAAGATCCATGTTCTTCCCGCTTTTTCACTATTTCAAACTACCAGATGTCTCCTAAAACCTGCCCCATTCAGGCATCTGCAAGGTCAATAAGTTTGCATAAATGGGAGACCAGAAATTGATGCAATGAGTCAAACTCTGGTCTCATTTACACCTGTACTGAATGCAATCTCTTCTCCATGATGTGAGCTGCGATTGTGCTTCGTTTCTGAATCTCAGGAACTTTTGGGTCAGGTACATTGCCAGTATGTAGTTATCTGATTCCTGGCATGCACGAGTTTTGGAACAGCTTAGCCATGGTTCTTTGAATGATTTAGTGTAATGGGGAAGAGAAACTGAAGAAATAATTATTCTGTGGAAAAAAAAAAATGTGTCTTGTAGAAATCCCATTTTCAGAGCTTGAGATATGGTGGTTAAGCATAAATACAGCATAAACGCTTCTTCCCCAAGCGTTGTAGTTATTCCTCAGTGGGAGACAGGGAGACACAGGGAAATTTTTTTCAAGGTAGCCCCACTGTAAACTAAGTAGATAGAACTGAAAATGGGTTGAAGATTGGAGCTTTTGGTAGTTATAGGGATTTCATTTTGATTTACAAAGACTTCTTGTAGACTCAAGTGCATGACTGAAATACTTTTCTTCTCTTTGAAGCCACTACTTAGCTACTCAAATACAAAAACATGGCACTCAGCAATAGAAATACAGCGTTGTTCTTTTGTAATTGTCTTACTCATTTTCACATAACCACAGATTTCTCTTCTGAAAATGTTAGGCTTTGATTTTTGAAAACAACAAAGATGCTTCACATTCATTTTGCACATCATTTGGGCACACAATTGTTTTGACAAATATGTATCTTCTGTGATCACATGGGTATAATGTGTAAGAACCAATATCCACCTCGTAAAGTTAACACTAAAATGGCTGGAAGAGCATAACACAGCCAGCAGGAAGGACTGTGAGACTGTCTGCCTTTTCAGAGCTAAATCTTAGGAGTAACTTGGTACAGACCAGCATGAGAGGAGAATTAGACCTGGTGTAAGCAGTGATGTGTTGCATAGGCCAACTGTGATGTCATTTTCCTTTTTTCATTCTGCCCTATAAATATAATGAAAAACTGTGAGGGAACTACTCTTTTCTCAGTGCCAATTGTTGATCACCAGGAAGGGTGATTCAGCATTTCATCATCAGTAATAAAAGCACAAAGCCACAGAAGTCAATATTGGTTTGGGCATGTGTAATTTAAAAGAAACTATAACTGAAAAAATCCACACAGCACACTAATCCAAGTGCAACCATGCAGGAAAGAGAAACTAAGCAAACAGGCATGTGTTCTTCTAAGAAATCCTGTGTTTGCTAGGAAAAAAGACCCTCAAAAAGAGGATAGAAAGGATGTCTGCACACACTGAAAGGTGACTGAAATGGGCAACAAGTGGGGAGCAGGCACTGACCCCACTCCCTTGAAGTCCCAGGGGCACACCCCACACTCAACCCCATTCAGTCCCTATCTCTCCAGCAGTCTCTATAGGAAGGTGGAAGGATCTCCATTCCCTGTCCTAAAGGAAGCACAAAGGTGAAACATCTGAGCCTGACTCACTGCAACAACCCATGGCTACCTCAGCCCTGCCTTATCTGGCTTGAAAGTGGACACTTCAGACACCTCTTCCTCTGAAAGTGGAACACAAGGTTTGGGTTTTGGCGGCAACTTGATGAAACCTTCCCTGAAGTGCTTCTTTCTGAGGTAGCACTTCACTGAATGAAACTGGCAGCATTTACGTGGTGTTGACTATTCAAATAACCAGTGAGCTAAACGAGTGCTTTCAGATGCAGGATCCTTCTGACTAATATTTATCATGTCTGACTAATGAGGGCTGGTTAAAATGTCAAGAGTTTTTAGGGTTTTTTATTATCTCGTTTCATACTCACTCTCACAGTAGATGTAATGAACAGATACGTTGTTTACCCATTCCATTTACACGGTCCTGTAGGGATAAAAGAGTTGCTGCAGCACCACTGCTTCTGCATAGTTTAGGAAGTGTTATGGTTGTATGAATTAAAGTGACTGTTCCTGCCTGGAAGCAAGCAGACTTGGGTCTGTAGTTTAAGAGCAGGTCCTCACTGAAGCTAATGCAAAACTACTGTTAGCCTAGTGGAGAATTCTGCTTCTTTAAAGCAAAATTTCTGCTGTAGCTGCCCTACTTGTGACACAAACTTTTCCAATGACAAGGGAGGATAGCACTGTCAAACTCGTGGCACCCTCACTGCCCCACTCAGGGACTTGCAAGGAGACCTTCCTGCACCCTCTGAGCACTGTCCGAGGATGGTGAGAGCTACAGTCCTTGGGAGCAATTGTCAGTATTGTTTTGAGTATGTGTAATGGAAAAGCAACTGTAACTGAAAAAATCCTCACAGCACACTAATCCAGTGCAACCACTCAGGAAAAAGAAACCACACAAACAGGGATGTGTTTGCCTGTGGGTGGTAAATGGCAAGAGAGCTGGGTTAACCCTCTCACATATGCCTGGAGCTACCTCTCACCCACAAAACCTGGGCCTCCACTGACGGCTCAGCTCCCCAGAGCTGCTCCAGAGCCTGGGTGCTCCTTCAGTGGCTCCCTCAGCCACGCACAGCCATGCCAAGACCTTTCAAAAAAAACAAAGGGGTTTTGCTTGGTGTTCATGAGGCAGAGACACTGTTGGTCAGATTATCATATAGCAGAGCATAATCCAATATATATCTAAAGGCAGCAACGGTCTGCGAAAGAGCCTGGGGGACAAATGCCTAAAATGGAGAGGCTGTAAAGAAAACGGGTGTACGAATGTGCATTTTTAAAAGTAGGTAAGGCAAAGACTGCTGTCAATATTTGCTCTACTGCAACTGACCCCGTCTGTTCTTTCAGGTCACTTGTTTAAATGGATGGAAACTATTGATTTTGTCTAATTCAGTCTTTGCCATGCATTCCACAGGGACAAACGCTAAGCACGGACTGCGCTGTAAGGCTTGTAAGATGAGCATCCACCACAAGTGTGCAGACAGTATCGGACAGCAGCGTTGCATGGGCAAGCTGGTAAGTGAGCAGCCCAGGGCAGCTCGTGCTGGAGCCGCTTCCTTTGTGTGCCTGAGCCCCAGGTGTGCATTCAGCTGCTGCATTAACAGAACCCACACCGGGTCACTTTACTGAGGCGGGAAGAGTGAAGCCAGGTGGTGCCCTGTTGTCAATTTGGGCAATTGTTGCTGCACAAGAATGCAAACCAAACCAAAGCACAGCTCTGGTCTCCTCTGTGGATGTGAAAATACAGTTACAGAATACAAATTTAGCTAGCTAATAGAATTAATTACCTTGATTTCAACTGTGCTTGCTGTAGTGTAAACCTCTCAAAGAATGCAATAAATTAATCATACTATTTCAGTAAGGTTTAACAAATGAAAAATCCTTCAAATTATGTTTTATTGTTTTCTCCACTGTTAGGACTTGAATAAACAAATGTAATTCATCTTAAAAAGAAAACCAAAGGGTATTTCACAATAAGACACTACAGAGTTTGAAGCAATCTCTCAGCAGGAGAGGCTGGGAGGAGCCTGCCTCTGTATGGAAACAGCACTTTAGTGCCTGGGTTACCTTCTGAGCAACAAAATCTCATGCCTGGCAATGGCAATACACTGTGTCTGAGATAATTCTAACCCGTCTTGTTGACTGTTACAAGAATATGGTTCCTTTTGGTTACTTTTGGGAAAAGAACTTGGAAAAATACCAATTGGAATATGAAAAGTGAATACATAGATTCATGTTTCAGATCTCAGATTTGTTGCAACTTGAAGGCACTTGATACAGCTGTGAGCTAAAACCAAAGAGTTTTACTGTGTTAAGAGATGGGAAAATGCAAGCACTGACTTCAAAAGTGCTACAAATCCCACCTTTCACTGAAAAGATCTTTTATGTCCAAGAGTGTTCACTGAAAGCTATTGTTGTTTATACCCCCGAGGCAAGTCTTCATGTATCTAACCCATAATCATAGTTCTAGTGTGAGGCTTTCTGGTATAGGAAGTTAGTCTGTGAAGAGCTGAATGACAAGCCCTTGACAAGGCAAATATTATCCCATGTTAATTGATTCATGCATTTCTTGATTCCAGCCTCAGCTCTTGTGGTTACTAGTTTACAAAAACAAAAAAAACAGAGACCAAATTTACACCAGGAAGTTGTCAGCAAAGTCACAGGAGTTTTGTGAGCTCATGCTGATGCTCTGTCTGAATCTAGCTTGGGGGTAAACAAAGGCTGAAGAATTTGGAATTTATTCCTCTAAGACTCCAAGATTATTAGTCCCATCAGTCTTTTTCAGTCTTTTCTGCAGCTCATTACCTAAAGAACTAGTTGTCTATCAGGTTTTGATGTACACTGAACAGAGGATATGGAAAATATGCACATCTCTACAAATCTTCCTCACTTCTCACTGTGACTAGAAGTTCTCACAGCCTGCAGACATCAGAAATTGGAGAGATCATTTGTGAAATTCCAATGCCTTGAAGGCATTGGTTTTGAGTACTAAGCATTTGCCTGAATTGAGATTTTTTTTTTAGAGTGGTATAGGCACCATTATTTGCCGTACTATGTTATTCTTTAATGACATAGCTTGAGTTGTTATGCTGCATTTCTCTACAAGTGGACACTGTGGGAATATCTGGTAACAGCTTGGGGAGTAAAAAAAACCAAAAAAAAAACCCCCACAAAAAAAAACAAACAAAAGCACAGTGGAAGCTGCAGTCAGTCAGCAGTAAACCTTAGAAAAACCTATCGAATGGTTCTAAATTCCTTGGGTTTCACGTGTATGTATGTGGGAACATGAGGATTTGGAGTTAGGGTGGGGAAGGATAGTCACATGTTTAACAAATACAACACAATGCAAATTCACATTATGTAAGAAGATAAGGAGAGGGAAACTTCCCAGAACCTCTAATGATTCAGCACATCTTCTGCAATTAATTAGTGCTGCTTTTGTGTAAGACAAAAGAAAAAGGAGAGCTGAAAATTAGCCCCTCCTTCCACATAAATATAAGAAATTGGTTTTTTTTCTAGGAGAAAAATCAAATAAACATCTGATCTCTAAACCTCACAGTGACTGAACAACAGAAGGCAAATTTCCAGCCTCACCACAATGTGCCACCATTAACCAAAGAGCTGATCTATTTCTACCTCATCAGTCAAGGCAAGCAATGCACTTCACTTGTTTTTGTTTTTTCTCCCTCCAGCCAAAGGGATTTCGAAGGTACTACAGCTCACCACTACTCATTCACGAGCAGTTTGGCTGCATCAAAGAAGTGATGCCTATTGGTAGGTTTTGACTGCTTTTCCATTCAGTCTTCCCTTGGCAATGCTCTGCAACAGCAGCGGCAGACTTCCAGCCATGGTTTTTACCCTCAGCAGCTGTCCAGCTCCTTTCGGTGCCTGGATGCCCTTCTGCCATCTCAGGAAAGGACCACCTCAAAGATACAAAGCTGGAAGAGGAGAGGGTGTGTTCATTGTGTGTTTCGCTCAAAACCCTGTATGCATACCTCTTAGCAATTACCCTGTTTATAATAACAACTACCTGAGATCAAGGTAGGAACTTAAAAGTGAAGAAACACTGAAATATTGAGATGAGAGTCTGAGCTGGGAAGAAACAGATAAAAGGCAGGAAAATAAAAACAGCAGGGGTCATTCAAATCACTGGTCTGGCTTTTGACAGATGCTGCTAGGTTCCTGGCCTTTTTCATCCATATTTCTGACTTTCCTCATATTTTTCCTTACTGATCATGTCTACACATTGTCTGAGTACTTGAAAGACTAGTTTTTCCTCACTGTAATACCAAATTTCTGAAAATAAACTTTTTGAAATGGAGAAGTTAAGTTTGTTCTGGAAAATATTTTTCCCCACCAGTACTCTAACCAGGCAGAACTGGAAGTGCAAGAAGTCAAAGCTAAAACTAGGCAGTCAGTTTAAAACTACTTGTCTAATGACATTTGCATTGTTACTGTCAGCAGTTAAAAAAAATTAATTACAAAGATTTCATCTAAGTTTCTCTTTCTAAAAAACACCCATCATTTTTATCAGAAGTAATAAAACCATTTTGAATAAACTCTGGCTAAAAAATGAGGTGTACTTTGCTCTAATCAAAATCCAAAATCTGTTGCATTTTCTCAGTACATTGGCTAAAATTTCCCTCCTTCTACATAGTGCTACAAATGTACCATATTCTACATGCCCACAGCCTTGTCTCACAAGGGAAGTTGAGGTGAATAAGAATGCAGTATGTAGAAGAGAGTTTGAACTGAATTTGCTTGTTCACAGTGAAGACATCCATTTCTCTTCCATGGGAGATTATTTTTGTTGCTAGTTATGAGGGAGAGCTACTGTTGAGAGTGATCCAAGTCACTGGTAGTGACAAACATGGATTAGAACCTCCTGGTTCTAATCCTCTTTGTCTTCTTTGTCTTCTAAGTGGTTCCTCCACTTTGTCTTCTTTACCTCCACATAGGAAGCACCAGTGATGATTAGGGAAGGAGAATAGCAGGTGAAGAGAGACAAGGCAATGGCCAAGAATTTAAGATCCAGTATGAGAGGAGGATGATCTTTACAGGAGTAGAGAGGCAGGTAGAAAATTGACAGCGATTCCATTAAGTTCAGCACTCACTTTTTATCAGGATATTCTCTCAAATTGTTTCTAAGCATACAGCTCAGCCTCCTGGTAGAGGCAGGTGTTGCAAGGCTGCAAGTGGCAGGTGTCCAGGTTAAGCAGGAACATGACCAGAAATATCCTCAAGGTAGTGACAGATGCATGTTTTGCTCCTTCTGTTGCAGCCTGTGGAAATAAGGTTGACCCTGTGTATGAAACTCTCCGCTTTGGGACTTCTTTAGCCCAGAAAACCAAAAAGGGAAGTTCTGGAAGTGGGTCTGACTCTCCCAACAGAAACTCTGTAAGTATCCCACATCTTTCTTCATTTTCTTTCTGGAGGAGCAACAGATATTCATTCGCATGAGCTTGTGTCAGAGTTTACAACATTTTTATTTCAAACACTGAAAATCCTAAAATCTTATTCTCAGCTTCCACATTGAGCCCAGAAAACATGTTATTTTTGCAAATTCAAGTTTTATGTATGTTTTAGATGACTCTTGAGAAAAAGAGAAAAGTAAAAATTAAATTAGTAAACTGTTTTTATCAGATTGGAAAAGGAAATATTAATCTTTTTATTTTGCATATCCATATAGAAATGTAACAGAGATATTGAACTGTCAGGCTGGAGTAGATGCATAGTGTCTGTTGTTGATGGTGGCCATTTGCCCTTCATAAAAGTGATAATGATGAGTTGGACTCCTCAGAACGTAGATTTAAGAGTACATGACCCCAGTACTAGCCCAGACAAAATTAAGGCACTGCTGCTGTAACAAAGCAAGGGACTGTGACCCCCACCACTGTCCAGTGCAGAATCGTGAGGGAGGCATTACAGGTCAGGGCTTCTCTCTCCAAATCCCAAACATAGACAGGTGTGCTCAGGTTGTTGTATCCAGACAGGGAGGTCTTAGCCTTAATGCTAATGTTTGTCATTCACTCTCTCCAATCATAAAAGTCAATTTCTTAAGGACCATGGCAGGAAGAGGTGGAGAACAAGGGAAGTGATAGTTCCCTTGGCCCTGCCTTTGCTATATCCATACTTTGTTCAACAGTAACAGCTGCCAGTTTCTACTTTACAGAAATGGTTATTTATCCTAGTATTGGTATCCATGAGATCAGGAGCTTCTTCATGGTGTTGAAAGAACATTTCCTACCCTCTCAACCTCTCACAAACAGGCACATACACCTGTGTTTGAGGTTCTCTTCCATTCCCAAGAGATCCTCCCCACTCCACCCTTCCCCACCCTGAAAAAAATAACAACCAAAAAAAGAAATAACACCTGAATCCACTGGAGGCTAAAGCTGATTGTCATCTCTAAAAATCAGATGCACATTATCTGACAATCTCATCTGTGCACACCTCATAAGACAAATCACTGGGCACAGAGACTTGATGAGACCTGGTCTCCAGGTATCAAAGCAAATACTTATATTCTTAATATCAAGTCATGCTAATATCTGTCTATGTTTGGCACAACATTTCCCTGGCATGCTCACTCACACTGCTGACCTGTAATCTCAGGTGATATCGGTGGACTCTAAGCAGGCTTCAATTTATGTCAGACAGGAAAGAAGACAAACTAATTTAAGCAAGAACTAAGTGAATTCTGCAAGGGATTTATTAAGGGACATGTCCTCTATCCACCCCCATTTGTGCCTTAGAAGGAATTTGCTAACTCCCTTTTTTTTTTAAAAAACCCAAAGTGACTCTACCTTCTGTCGCATTATTACATTTCTTTCTTTCAATTATTTAATTTCCTTTGAAACAAAATTTCTACAAATGTAATTATTGCTTTCTAAATCAATGAAGTTTATGTTGAATTATAAATGAAAACTCAAGCGTAGAAATCACGAATGCTGTGTCAGCTTACTCTAGGGAGCTGATCATAACTAGGTGGGGTGTGGGTGTAGAACTAGGAACTCAAGTTCATTACAGGAATTTCTCCAGGGTATTGAAGCTGAGAGAGAATGTAACATGTGTCAGCATACAGGAAATAGAACACATTAGAGAATTGAATAAACAGACCTGAGAAACCATAAATTTTGCTAGCACAAGCTGGTGGATTGAGACAAGGGTAAAAAACAGGGCAGACACAACACTGAACGAAATGATGGAGCTGTGTACCTTTAAAACTGAGTGTGACCTGGGAGTAGGTACTGACCAGTGACTGCAACAGGGATGTGGCACAGAGCCCTTAGAAGCACATGTAATTAGTAACTCAGAGGGACTACGGCCTTTCCCCAGATCCTCACTTCGGGGCTGCTCTTCTCTCCAAGCAGAAGCAGCAATGCAGCTGTGAGGCTGTGAGGCTGTGCTGAGTCCCAGCCCTGGGAGATGGAATGTGCTTCAAGGTTCTGCTACGTCACCAGGCTAGGGACATGGGGGCACCTGGGATAATACTTCACCTTGCAGGTGGTGCCCAAGCTGTCCAAGGCCTCCCTCTGGGTCGGCACAGCAGACCTGCTCCTGCTCAAGGTGGTGAAAAGCAAAGGTGACTGGTGTGGGAGCTGTACCTTGCCCCTACAGCCATGAAGCTCCTATACTGCATGCACTTCATGTCTCTGCAGAGAGTAGAGACAACCACCTTCCTCTAAACTAGCCAAAGTATTTTTAACATGACTGAGCTGTGTGGACGTACTCACTGATTTTTCCGCCCGGATTCTGCATTTCCCATAAAAGAAAGTGGCCATATGCTCCAGATTTACTACCTACTGCTTGCTTCAAAATTGTGCTTCTGCAACCCACTTTTATACAAAAAGGCACTTGAGGTGATGTAAATGTGAATCTAGTTCTTGTTAGTTTTTTGTGGATCAGCTCCTCTCAAAAGCAGCTTTGCACCTCTATCATTTCTATTAGACCATTTGTCATGTAGTCATTTAGTGAAAAATCATTAAAGGTAAATGAGGTTGTCTCAGAAGGTTTTGGATGAGGTATATACTGAGGAGACAGTCACTACACATCCCATATGCACTAGAACTTAACAAAATAACACTAATTGCTAATCAGCAATAGTGAAGCTAGTCTGTGAAAACTGAGGAACATGTGGCAATGAGCTGAAAAATAGCTGGGACTTAGTCTTTCAACAGAGCTGGTCTTTCTCTTCTCCACCCAGCAACAAGAATCCGTAGATATGTTCTACATTGGATCTGTGTAAACTTTGCTATTGCAGTGCCTTTTCATCCTTGGGTGACCTATTTGGGCAAGATGCAAGACAAACATGTTCCTGCTGCAAAAGGCTCAGTTTTAAAAGCAAGGAGCAACAGAGCAGCAAAGTAAAGTATATATTTTTAAAATATCAAGGGAAACAAGATAGTCATAAGACACCTATCATACAAATCTACTTTCAACCCCCTTGTTCATTGGTTTCTTTCATGGAGAAATAGTTAGGAAAGTACTAGATAGGAGAAATAAAATCGTGAAAGTACTTTCTAAAAAAAGCTTTGCTGTCAACACTAGTAAAAGGGGAAAAAAACAACATGTAAAATCTATAAAGCAATTCAGATTCTACTCCCTAAACAAAAACAGGAATGTTCCTGTGATGCAGGCACAGGACTGCAAAGCAATAGAGCAAGCTGTGTGTACAGTACAATCGTAAAGTGTCATACAATAACATTAAATCCTTCTTGTGACTTAAAATTTGTGAGCTAGAAACAAATAAAGCTTAGTGACAATGCAAGCATTTACATTTATTCAGATTAGAGAAGGCACCTGACTCAAGTTCAATCTTTGGCTTTTTGCTGGTTAGCAAAGATGTAGAGAGTTCAACGACTGAAGTTTTGTTAAGGTCAGACTCACACAGAGTTGTTTGGAGCAGCTCCTCATTCCTATTGGGCTATACAAGGAGAAGCTGACTACCCAACCAAGGAATCTGGTGCCGTATGCAGAGTATACTTCTGAGGCTTGAGATTATGTCATCCCACGTTTTCCTATACCCTGGAACACTGGGTCCCTAATCATGACTGACATTAATATGGTACAAAGAAGAAATCATAGTAATTCTAAAAGCAACACTTAGGTTTCAATTTCATTAACCATACTGGCCAGATAACTGTTTAAAAAGAAAGTGAGGGCAGACATTTAAAGACTGACTTCATCCACTCCACTGCACTCTAGCTCTATCTTTTACAGCATTTTAACAGAATTAAAATGACCCTTACATTACAGTTATTTTACTGAATAATGTGTACGTGGCTGATAGATTAAAACTCAGTAGGTTTCAACTAATGTTCAGTCTCCCTGGATGATAGCTATTTAGTACACCTACAGAATCTGAAAATTCCCTCATGCCCTTTCCGTTTTGTACAGAGAAGCACATTGCTTAACATAGTCCTTTGTTCCTTAACTTTCACTTTATTTTATACTGTGGAAATCTTTCACGCTCCGAACTCCCAACTTGGTCTGGAATTTCCTTATGGGCTTTCAATGCTCCCTGTGCAGTAGGTGTGTGTTGTGCATCACCAGATCCAATGTTTCCTTCCGTCCCATTAGGCTGACTCTGCTCTGCTCTGACACCACTCAAGTACTGCATTTCCCAAAAACCCTTGCTGTGGTTTTATTTCACTTCATCGGTCCCTTTTTCTGGCTTATCCTGTCTCATTTGCTGTTTCTGTCCCTGCAGACGGCTGACCTGGTGGAAGTTCCGGAGGAAGGCAATAGCTCTGCAGGCACCCTTGACATAAGCAGAAAACGCAGCAACAGCGGTGAGTGCCCCCAGGCCAGGGCAGCACCTTCAGGGGTAAAGGCCCATGTACAGCCTGTTTCAGATGGGGGGTCATGGCATGCCCAGGTTTTAGTGGTATTCTGGTTTTCAAAGCAGGAGGTGACTTGGTGCAAGATTTTGAGGAATGCTCTTTGCCATTCAGATGAAATGGAAGCCACCACTTTCCCTAATGTGGTGTGTCCAAAACTGCGACTGGACAAGGTTCAGGTCCATACATAATTTATAAATAAATAAATAAAATAGATAAAGATCTCCCATCTTTATTTCATAACTGTAGACTTAACATGCTTCACTTACACACTGGCAAAGTGAAACAAAAAAAATAATTTCTTTCCCATATGTTTGATTTTTCCTCATGATTTTGCATATCATAACCTCTTTGGGACAGAAATTGAATCATAAAAGATCTTTGTGTGTAAAATACACAACACAGTGAATTTTGGTTGTGATTGCAGCTTCTCAGTATAACTGTAATATGTGCCCAGTAATACTAATGGCCCAATGCCTTTGATTTGCAGTACAAAAGTAATGGTTTTTACAGCATTGGCTTGATGAGATTTGAAAACCAGCATAGCATCAAGAGTTTAGTAATGAAATCTCAGCCACCAAGACTTGGTGTTTGTGACCCTGTTCTTGAATTCAGTCATGGTTGATGGAAGTTATAAACAAAAAGAGTTATTGCTCAGCACAACTTCAGGCCCAAACCAGCATGGCAACTTCTCTATCAGCACCTGACATCTGCTTTGATGAATCTCACAAGATGTACAGAACAAAAAAAATAAAAATAAATTTAAAAAAAATAATAATAAAAAAAAAACACACAAAAAAACCCCACACTGAGCACAACTTTTTTCCTCATGGTACTTCCAGGGCTCCTCACCTACTGCTACCAATTCATGTAGGTGAAAGGCCAGCTTCAGCTGTCTGTTTCTATATTACGCCACCTCCTTATTCCTGTCCTCTCCTCTTGGTCCTATCACCTATCCTCACTGTGTTCAGTCATTTCATTCCCCCCATTTTGTGAACATCTCATCCATATTATTTGATTTCTCCTGAAAATTTTGTTGTTTTCTGTCTTGCAAGTGCAAGTTGACCTGACCTGGTTAAAGATAGAGAATTCAGTCTGCACCACATTGTTCAATCCTGCCCACCTGAGATTAAATCGACCCTGTTTGAATGTTCAGATAACTTTTTATTTCTTTGCAAGTCAATAGTTTCATTTCTGAAACCCAAAGAAACGTTTTTTTTCTCTGAGATCTGTATTCACTGAATGCACAGAAAAGCATTCAAGGAACTTATTTAAAGTGATTAGTTTAAAAACTCAGCATGTGTCAAACCTCCAAATAACTTCTGCGGCACATTAACGATTCCTTTGATCAGCACTGGCTTTTTTACAATCCATCCTTTTGAGGCTCAGGGTATAAATTATGCATCAGTCACTCCAAAAATTTCTTCCTGGTAGATTTTTAATAAACTGCCTGTACTGTTTGCACAAGCTATAGAAATGGTAAAATCCTTTTCAGACTGTAAAAATCCCTGGTTTTTTTCCTTTTTTTTTTTCTTTTTTTTTTTTCTGCTTCTGCTAGGGCAAATAAATATGAAAATAGATGGATTTCTGTTGTGTGGAGATACGGACAACATACCTCTATGGCTTTCAGATTCAAGTGCCTCCTATTAACATCCAGAGACCACAAACTAAGCATAGATTAAAAATTTAAGTACATTCAAAATGCTTTTACAAAGTGACTCATGACTCCTTTTTCCTCAGTTGTCCACTGCCTCTTTATCAGGAAGTTCCACATTAATGCCTGGATGACTCAGGTCCAGTTGAGTTTGCGTTGTTTGGTTTTTTCCCTATTCAAATACTGTTCAGCAAATAAGTATTTTGGAAAATGTACGTTTGACGCTCTTTGGTAAAGGGAAACAGCAGAAAAGAAAGCCTCCAGGAGGGCAGAAAGGACCCAGCATATGCGTAGCCATGTAATTTCCCCTGTAGAACTCCTATGACAATTTCAAGGGGAGATTCTTTCATTCAAGCCCTGGCACAAATCTTATGAGGCGGAGCTTCCCGGTTTACAACTGTGAGATGGCATGCCTAATTTCCAGCCCTTCAGCCTCTAAGGTTGTTACACGCTTTCACTGCTATGAACTGCTGTCTGTATCAGAAGTTCCAAAAGCCAAAATGTACTTTAGGTGACATCTATGAGCCTATTATCGACAGTGATTTGAGCACTTTCCCCTTGAATCAAATATGGGATGTCCTCCCTGCAAACCCAGTTTTGGTGACCACTTCTCAGCCAACACAAGCTTACAGTTCAGCTCCCTCCCCACATACTGGGTAGGCTCCACAGTTCATGAGGCTGTACATCAGTAACTTGCTTTATTTTCTGTCACCAAACACTAATTACTCCAGACATGATGCTGAAATATTTTTACTTTGTCTGGTGAATGACTTTTTGCAAGTCCAAAAGGTTCCTGGTTACCCAACACAGTATTCACCAGAACATCTTCAATTTGCCTCCTAACTCCTATTCCTCTGAACATGAAAAACAAAGCATAGTGATTTGAGTAGGACTTAAACACTGCCAAACTGGAATAGCAGCACTATAAACCCCACTTCATACAGATGCCAGACATATATATACCCCTATATTAATGATACAGGAAATTAGGTTTATTTCTAATGTTTTCCTTGTGATACCTGTGATAGTCTGCAGGGTCAGATTCCCTTTGCAACAGGACTTGGTGAGGAGTATACTGAGGCCCCAGGTCTGCTACAGTCAGGACAGCCAGACACAGCTTGTACCATTTTCATGTTAAGCGTGGCAGGTATCAGCTCACATGCTCCCTTCACCTTCACTGACTGAACTTTATGACTACAACATTGTCTTACCCTTTGTCAGAGAAGATGTGTGTGCTCATGAATGCCTGTCACTTGGTACAAAATCTTTCTCATGCATGTTGTGGCTTCCATTTTTCCTGTCTTTTATTTGTACAAGAACACTGTCATGTTTTTCAATATCCAAGTACAACTCTCTACTATCAAACCTTGCAATTTCCCTCATAAAGCTTCTCCACAGACTCTGTTAGGTTGTCAACTACCATGTAGACTAGTCCCAGAAATATGTGTTAATGAAAGAAAGGATGAGCAAGTGAAAGAACAGAGGAGAAAAATTTAGTGGCTTGGTCTTCCCTGGACCTTTTTCCCCCTGAATGCATCTAACTGTATGACAGAGAAACAAAAAGAAAATGCCCCCAAGTCACCTGATACTACCACTCTGGAGATTTCCAAATTGTTAGACACTACAAAGTCCAGCTTCTGCTCAAAACACCTAAAGAGGTAAATGATAGGAAAAGACACAGATGGTTCTGGCTGCTCAAAGACTCCAGCTATTTAAAAAAAGACTTTTATCCAGAAGCAAGAAACACTGGTCAATTCTTAAAATGTGAAGGGGGAATTCAGTCAAAACTATAAAGCCACTATGTTTTTTCTAGGGAGATAACTGAGGACAAGTTATCAGTCAGCTCATGAATCAATTACAATAGAGGGTAACTGATTACTTATCATGTATGTTAGGTGCTGTGACTGTTGTCCTATTCTATGAGTTTCTGATTTAGTAACTTAAAAGCAAGTTTTTACATCTACAGGCCTGTGTCTGAGTTTACCCACCCTGATTTGAAAGCAATTCAGGTACCTCCTGTAAATTCAGAGAGAGAAGCAGTGTATCCAGTGCACCCCTGGCATGGACTAGTGGAGAGAGGGACCAAAGAAAGCTATCAAACACTTAGAGGTAGAGATCAAAGAGGGGAAGGAAGGGGTTCTGCATACAAACTTTCCCAATATTGCTCATATATGATCATCAGCTTTTTCAGGTGCTTTAAAATGGAAATACTGCTTATCCTAAACATGAAAATACTGTATTCAATGTGAGAAAAAGTCTGCTGGATTTAAGTAGAAATGCACTTACAGTACCTAGGTTCTGTTTGTAGTGCCGTGCTTCTCTACATTCATCTGATCAAAATGGTTCATTTGTTACACTTGTAAATTCTGGAGAACAGAGATTGTCTCATGTGCCAACAGCATCCGTGGTTTTGTTGGGAGTGTAGAAAGGTTCAGAGACCACAAGGAATCAAAGAAAATAAGGGAGAAACAGAAGAGATCAACAAAATCCAGGTGATCCTGTTAAGGTGAAGAGTCTTAAACTACTCCTAAAATGTCATGTTTTTTTCTTTATTTCAGTGTTTACATACTCCGAAAATGGCACAGAACACTTTGGAGAAGAACCAAAAAGCATACATTCCCCGGTATGAGCATAAATTTTGTGATGATGCAATACTAATGGGAAGTCATGTAAAACTCTTGCTTTTATGGCTGTCTGAGGACCTTGACTAGGTCTGATGGGTCACTGATATCATCTGACTGTCATGTTCTTACACC
>WAAG01051396.1:313-31869 GCA_013390105.1 Tichodroma muraria
TTCCCACCCTTAGAAAACAACTTCATGTATCCGGGGTGTAGCTTTTTGTGTACACATGTGCAGAAGTGTAATTCATCTTCAAGGGATTTAGGGAGCGCTGATGAATTTTCCACTATATCCACAGTCTGATCTGGAAGAGGAATCCAAGACCACAATAAGCTGCATTCACTGAATTCTTTTAGTTATTCTTCTTGAATCGACTTAGTGGAGTTATTAAGAAAAATAATCTTATCTCATTTCCCACTTTACCTTTTATTGCTGCGGTTCATATCTGTATATTACCTTATCTCTGCACCCTGGTGGGATTGTTGCTAATTTATTCAAATTCAGAACATTTGTTATCTGCTCTCACTATGATCAAGGTGGGCTCATGCAAAACTCTGCTCTTCTAATCATTTTTATTAGACAGGATTGCTGATTAAATGCCTTTATACTTGTCTTCCAGACCAATTTCTGAAATGAATTTTGACAATGTCTGTTTGAGACTCCTCTTTCTAATACAGGTAATAATCAGGTTCATAATAGGAAGCTCTTTGACAAACATATTTCTAGAAAATGAAGATCACAAACTTACTGGAACAGTGAATACCCCATTTGTGCTGCTTCCTTTACTCTTCAGTTATGAGCTAACAGTACTTTAAACAATTTAAACATGATGAAGTTTTATTTCACTGGGCTAAATCAGCTGAGTTCAGTCACTAGAGCTATTCCTAATTCTTTAATACATCTTAATAAAAGAAACTTCTTTTGTCACCAAACCCTGCATTTTCATTTTCAGTTTGAAACAACAAACTGAAACAATTGCCAATTACATTGTAAAATATGACCAATCATGTTAGATAACAGAATTGTAAAACTTTGTGACCTATTCTAACAAGAGGGCAGCTGAGGAAAAGCTTTTCATTTTGACTATTAACTGCATTGTGAGTCTAAATTTTTTTCTCAATTTTCTATTCAATTGAGTCATCTGCCAAGAGATACTATATTAAAATTGTTTTTCTTTTTATCTATTTAATGAAAGATTATAATTAAGATAAGTGGGATCAAGCATCAGATCTAAAATTGATGTTATTGAGTGGACACAGCTGTATTTTTCCTGCTTTATAAACCTTTTTGGTGTTAGCAACTGAAAACCTGAACGTTCTTCAGAATCATCATTAGTTTTTTGTGCCTTTGCACAAAAAAGCTTCAGAATGAAAACTCTTTGTAATCCTCTGGGCTTGATGCAGTGGTTCCATAGACTCCAGAGCTCACAGGACTTACAAATTCAGGTCATCTCAGGGAAGGGGGGCAACCAGAGATTAATGCAGGATAATTCCTTGGTTTCTTGGTGCACTCTGACAGTTCCTTCCTTTCAAGTTCAATGTAACTTTACAAGTAATTAAACATAGCTCTGGCTTCCTAAAGCAAAATGGTTTTAAGAGTGGTCAAGCATCTTGTGGAGCCCTGCTGATGACTCTGGTGTCCCTTCTGTGATGATATTGCACGTGGCAGAGCAGAGCAGGAACAATTTCTAGCCTGAAGGTTTCAGTTGACCCATCTTTTCCCAGGTTACCACTCTGGGTACCATGGGCTGTTAATCCAGACTCAAACTTCTCTTAGCGTCAGGAAAGGTCTGATGTTAATCCTCATGCTTTAAATCTGCCTCTGGGAAAAATCCTGGCACAGAAGTAACACTTACACAGCTGGAATTGTTTGGAATAAAACTGTTTTAAGTGACAAACAATTTATTTAAAATGTTGGGTCCATAGAGATTACAGTTTCAAAAGGGAATCTTAATCTCTGTACAGATTTTTCTTAAACTTCACATAAAGCAGAGAGCACCTTTATCAGAAAAGAAGCAATTTTGTTGGATATTTTGCAGCAGCAGCAGTAATGGTGCTTTTGTAGATTTTTTTTTTTCTTTTCCAGTTTAAGTAGCAGTGGTGAATTTGTCCAACATCCCTGTGATATGTGCGGGGTTATGTCTTGAAACTGCAAGAGAGGTACTGCTGTCAACGTTTCTGGTACATGCTGTGCTTCCCCACTCTCCTGAAAACAAATTTTCTGGTTTTCTGTGTTTTTCTTCTCACCATGCCACCCCAGACATCTGACTCCCAATGTATAAATTTTCCCATAAGGTTAATCCCACACATCCTTAAATGCGAGTCTGTGACTAAGTTTGTCAGAATTCTTTGTCTGGATGCTTTTGTGTTTCTCTGAGGGGCGCAGCAAGATGAGAAGTGGCCAAGTCCAGCTGGAGGTGGGCTCCTGCCTGGTTTCTGCAGGAGGAGAACAGACTGTTCAGGGAATCATTTAGCAGCTGTTTATTAAAGGCATAGACATGTGATTTCGGGGGTAGTAAAACTTGGCAAGAAGTTTAATTTCGAAAGAAAAAACAAACCAAGCAAAGCAGAAAACTGCCAGTCACTGGTCTCCTTCTGCTTTTACAGCGAGTTTAATCTTTCATTCCATATTCACATGGACATTCCAATTGTTGTGTGCAGCACCTGAGCAGGAATCTAATCTCGCTGACAATTAATTTGCAAAGAAACTTATTGAAAAAAACTGCTAAGTGCAAGAAGTTTTGGAAATGTAATAGAGAAGCTTGCCAGGTGCCCATTTTTTTACGTCTGAAGGGCTCTAATGTAATCTGACAAATTGAATCTGGGATGGAGCCGCTGTGCTGAATTTCAAGGCCCTCAGCAATTAGGAAAGTGATAAACTTTGGTTTCCTTTGACTACTGAGGTAGGATACATTTACAAAACAGAATTAAACAGATCGAAAAGCTCTAGTCCAATGTTTTTGCAGGAACTAGGGAATTGGATATTAGGATACATCCATGTGTAGCTGCAGCTCTGCTCCCCCAACAGCGAGGATGATTTACCACATCTGCCCCTGCCACATGAGACAGGGCTTGAATTCCTTCCTTGAATTCCTTTTGGATTCAGCACTCACTCTGTCAGCTCTCCTAAAGCTTTCCTCAATACTTTTCATCCTGTGTCCTTCTAACCATACTCAGCTACTGCACAAACTGGGGGTCTGGGATTCTCCTTTGGATTACCAGAGCCTTTTCTGCACCTTTGTGCCATAACCCTGGAAATTTCTTTAGAAAACAAGATTTCTATTCAGTAAATCACTTTTAACCAAGCAATAGTACATTAAGAAGAAACTATAACATCTAAAACGAAAAACAAAGCTGCCATGAAAGCTGAGGTTATACCCCAAAGTGCAAGAAAGGCAATTAACTGAAGTTTATATTCTCTCCCAGTTTGTATGTGGGAAGTGTTCAGATACTGTGCTGATGAGGGGTGATATAAAATGGTTGCATAATATCAGAGTTTAAAAAAAAGGGTGTGGAAAGCTGGTGCAAAGATGTGTGAATTCTGATGAAAATTAGAGTTACGATTAATCTGGATAATGCTGGAGAAGGATCTTCACTGAAGTCCAGCCACCAGGAGTTGAGACTCTCAGCCAAACTTTCCTTGCTCTTCAGAAAACACCTTTGAGCAGACCATGATTTTAAATACTGTGAACATCCACACGGTCAGTTTCTGCAAGGATGATCCCTTAGGAGGAATAGAATTAGAAAAATGCTTTCATTTCCTTTGCTGTTCAGCTGCAGTAGTTTGTCAGGATGGACAGATGAACGTTTCTGTTTTCCTGGGCAGACAAGCATTTGCCTTTGTCCTTTCTGTTGCTTAGAGAGCTGCTGAACATATTTTTAAGTAGAAAGTTGTGTAAAACAAGAACTGAGGTGTATCTGCCTGAGAAGGAGCCTGATGAAACAGATCTGAAGCTGCCATTCAATGGAAAACTCAGAAACCAAATTTTTTTTTGCTAAAGGAGTGAAATAGCTCCTAGAAAAGTGTGCCTCAAAGTCATGGAAAACACAAACATTTCTATTAGACAGGCAGAACAAGCTGGAAGGATAGGAAAAAGCAGGTGATAAGGGAGGCTGGGTCTCCCAGATTTGAGGGTATTGCCAGAGGCCAGCTCAGGGTGCTACCACCACAACCAACTCAACTGCCCGAGCTGTGTGCTGTGAAATCCATGGAATCCTGTCATCCTTGGCAAAAGCTGCAGCTGCATCCTCTGTGTCACAGTCATGCCAGCTTCTGGGGCTTTAGACTATGTCCCTCTACTTCCCCTTCTCTGCAGGAGACAGAAAAGATGCTGCTTCTGCATTTATTGCTCACTGTGCCAAGCTCCTGGAGTGTCTGGAGTGCTGAAAACACTTGAATAGCGCCGAGCGGAGCCGGCTGCTCCCCATTCTCCCAGTGTGCTGACAGCTCACTTCTGGGAACTTTAACTGTGGAGAGGCAGCAATTTGTCTGCAATTTCTGGTGTTTAGTTCTTTTATTCAGCCTTGAAAGGGGATTCACAGTACAAAGTGGGCAGAGCAACATTGCAGGCAGAGGCTCCCGGGTCCCCTCTCCAAGGAATCCGAGGCACTTGGCTGGCAGTGCCCTCTCCATCGTGGAAGCGGCATCTCCCTGTTTCTGCCTGGGACTCCAGCACAGCATTTAAATCTGAATTTGTAAAGAAGCACATCCTGGTGTGTACATTGCCCTTAAAAGTGGGAAGAGCCTGTAAAATGTCGGGATTGGCCAAAGCCATGATTTGGAACTCAGTTGTGGGTTTGTGCTTGAGGCTGGGAGAGAGAGGCTGGTCCTGAACCACAACTTCAGCGATGGTCTGAGGTCAATCCTGGTTTCCCAACTCCTTTCTCAGGGCCTGGATCCTCTTTTCTGAGCTTCAAACTACTGTAAACTATGAATGTTGTGGTTTTACATTCCTGAGAAAACAAGATTTTCCTTTAGCACAGTGTCTGATCCTTGGGCTTGTGAGAGACCTCTTATAGCATGTGATAAATTTGATCAATGTGATCTTCCTTCCGCCTGCTGCATTGCTGTTTCTCCTGTCTCTGCCCTAGTGCCACTGATATTTGGAGCAGACTTTCAGGAGAGAGCAGAAAATTCACTCTTCCCCATATATTTTTCATCCTTTTGCTTTCCCCAGCCCCACAAAATCCTCTGATGATATTCCTGCCTTCTCTTTCGCCATTAACAACAATGTTTTGTGACAAGAGCTATAGTTGCAGTCAGCATGGAAAATTTGCTGTTATTTTAAATAACCATCTGCTCTCCCCACAGTCTGCTATCTCACCCTTAATTTCTTTATTTTTTGGATGTTTATTTTGATTAGCTTTGTCACATGGTGCTGTAAGGAAATCTTGCTTCACTTCACACGCTACTGCCATGTTGATACAGAAAACTGGCTTACAACCAAAAAGATGCTATTTTTTCCATTCCCTCTCCTTTTTTATTTTTTTTTTCCCTGAAAAAGTTTTATGTAACAAAGTGTTGTGTAAGGAGGAGAACAGCAGGGAGTACATCAGAACTCATGGATATTTTTTCATCTCTGCCAAAAATCCACTATGGCACATTGGGCAAAGTCAGTACAATCCAAATTTTCTTATTTGGATCAATGTGAGAGCTACTGAAATCTCTTCAGTAGATCCACAGTCACACATGTGTGACGAGGATTAAACTCTAACCTGGAGCATAAATGGAACCTTAGAAGAGCCTTCTATATCAGGGAGGAGCTGATGCACTAAAATAGGTCACCTTTGTATATTTAGATTAAAATTGCTGGCCCACAGATCTTGAATTTCAGAGTAATATTTAAATGTGGATGTTTGATATCTGTGCTGTAAATGCTGTTTCTCCAGTAGACTTGCGCTGACCTCAGTGCATAAGGTTGTGGTAACTAACCATCCAAAATTCTGGGTGGGAGATCTGCACATGAGGTGGAAATGGCCCAAACCACAAGAAATTTCTCTTTGAGGAGCAAAAAATCATGAAGAGATTAATACTCATTCTGCAAATGCAAATTTAACTGGTGTGGTTGAATGAAGAAATATAATTTGGCTTCCTGTGAGAAACATTTTCAGAGGAAATACGGGTCCCACTGAGTCCTTTGCATACATTACATTTCCTGCAGATCCTCAGGGAACAGAGGGAAGTGTGGGAGTACTGGAAGTGCTGCTGTGCTGCTGTTCACTTAAACCCTGCTTTTCCATAGGACTTATCTCAGTGTTGGCTTTGGGTGTACAAACCAACTGTGCTGGCCCTGGAGGTGAGACTGGAATCAAGGCACAATTACCTTAATGAGCCTTTTGGGGAATGTTAGTGAACAGCCTGGGTTTATTTATCCTCATGTATCAGTGTAAACTGTGAGTAATTCTACCAGAAATAAAATGAACAGAGAATGGAGTCCTGTGGTTCTGCCAGAGATTTCAGAAGTTCACTTAAGGTGTAACTTTCATGTTACAAAACACAAGGGATTCCTCCAAAAGCTTAAAAAGGACATCTGTGACTGTTCTAGCAGCACACGTGGCTTCCAGGGGTGTGTGTGAAGAGCAGCTCTTCTGAAATCAGAGCAGTTCTATTTCTCCCTGAATTAATGCTGTAAAGATCTCATTAGGTTTATAGATACATTTTTATACCTTTATCTTGCTTTTTCTGGGGTTCAGCTAACTCATGTTACAATCCAGTTTCTGCAAACCGAACATCAGCAGGGGTAGTTAGCAAACCTGTCCCATTTGAGCCCAAAATTGCTATCAATGAAAATGGGAGCAGGAGTGTCCTCCTCAGGATGGATTTTCCTTTATCCTTCCCTTTGTCCTAATCTCCATAAAATATTGCCTTCTGCCAGTATTTCTTCTACCTGCCCACTCTGTCAGGTTTTTCTGGAAATAAAACCCCAAACCAATAAACAAACTTAGCCCACAACAAACTTCAAAAAAAAACCAAACCTAGCAAAACAAACGAATCAACTAAACAAAACCACACCAAAACCCCAAGCAAACAAAAAGCCACAAAAAAACAAGAAAAAACTCAAACAAGCAAGCCTATAAAGAACAAACAAAATCCCACAAAACCCCCAAATAAACAAACAAGCCAGAAAACCCCCTCCAAACCAGGAAAAAAAGCCAAAAAAAAAAAACAACCCAGGAAAAAAACCTCAATAAACCAGAGCAGCTGCAGTGATGTGTTAATGCTTACTAATATTGGCCTGCAGAAAAGAAAATCTTCATTACTGGTGACAGCTAAATAAGAAATATTTATCTTATCTACAGAGTGCAGCCATGGATTCTCACAAGAAATGCTCTTTTCTGTAGCACAGCTCTTTCTCTGGGCTGCTGCTGACTACACTTCAGTCCTTATGGAATTTCATTGAGTTGATCTGGTGAATTAACACCATGAAGGACTAGAAAGTGCATTATTTCCTACAGCACGGGATACCCACTGCTGCTGCTGCTGGTACTCAGAGAAAAGCAGTGATGGATGAGCAGAGGAGGCTCCCCTGTCCCAGCCAAGGGAAAACCACATAAATCTTGTTAATGCAGAGCCACAGACAGGGAAGCTGAAACACTGGTCCAGAGGATTGATTGAGATGTCCTGGGGAAAGTTTCCTGAGCTCGTTTGCAGAATGCTCTGTTCTGATTACTGCTAACCTGAGGCAATAACAGGCAACTCTCAAAGAGAGGAACTTTTGAAAATCTTAAGTGACTTTACTTTTTAAAGGGAAAGAGTAGCAAAGATAGTGTTTATTAGCTTAAAAATCAAAAAAGTCATAAGTACTAAATCTGTTCTGCCCCAGCTACATGCAAAATGATCTTTTGCCTTATCCTGCCACAGAGATCTTTGTTCCATGTCCAGGTGTATTTCTGCTTTGTATGGACATACTACTACTAGCCAGAAAATCCCATAAAACAAATCCCATAAGAATCCTTTTGTATCAGTCATTTGTAGATGTGTCTTACAGAAATAGACTCTGTCCTGAGTGCTATAGCCTGTAACTACTGAAGGAAAAAGGGTGGATAAAGCCAGGGGTTACAGTGAGCCCCAGCTGCCCTGCTGGGGTGGAGAGCCTTAGGTGTCCTGAGAAAAGAAAGGCTGACTCTTGGTGGGTCAGAGATATTTCACATCTTTCAGCTTTTAGCTCATTTTCCACAGGAATTTTTACATGAACAAACTCTAAGTTTGTGTTCCAAATGATCAGTTTTTGTTTCATTTCATTTCATAGGAAGAGTTCTTGAAGAAGTTAGTGTCTGACAAACCTCTTGGCAGAAGGTAGCCTGGCAAGGGGATGGGTTTGTTAATGCTCTTCATAGAATCCCAGAATGGTTTGGGTTGGAAGAGACTTTAAAGTTCATCTTGTTCCAACCTTCCTTGTCTCCCTGCTCCTCCAGGATCTGCCATGGGACTCTCCAAACTGGGAATGTCCCTTCAGCCATAATCCACAGCTCTGGTTCCAAACCTTTCCCCAGGACTGGCATTTTTCAGGCTTGGGATGGCAGGGCAGAGTGCCACCAACCTCTCCCATCACTCCTGCATCAGCCAAGGGGGAGGCTGTTGAATGATGTGAATTAACCCCTTCATGCCCCCAAATCTCCTGCTGCAGAGAGCAGAGCCCAGGAACCATCAATCACAGCAAAGTCACTCGAGAGCAGCACTGGCAACTGCCCCCAGACAGTGCCTGGGAAGCTCAAAAAGCAAATTGCAGAGGTCGGGGCAATGCTGTTTAGTTCATGCTGTCCTGAGATGGCACCTAGGAACCAGGATTCGTCTCCACAACAGGAACATGCTAAGGACAGCCTCCAGAACCCCTGAGTTTAGTTTGCTGCAGGAGAACTGGCAAGACTTGGAAGGTGAGTGCTGGGTGAACTGGAGTATGAAATCTCAGCGCAGTGCAGAGCTGAACGCAAGGCACACAGCAAAGAGCCAGGGTGCAGGGGGGATCAAAGCTCTGGCTGACACAAACTGCACTCATCTAACTCAGAAGGGCTTTAACTGATACCTGTCTTTAAATCATTCCTGCCAGCTGGTGTCTTTTCCTAATTATGCCTAATTATATTTTGACTCTGAAAATTGTCAGGTCACACAGACCTACCCAGATTACCTTTTAACCAGCTAAATCAGGAGTAATTGGAGGCATTGCCCCAATCTATAATTTACTTGACAGCTGCAATGTGTCCCAAATTTCCATAGAGGTTTCACAGCCTCCACTGTGAAAGCACACAGTGCCAGCTTTCGCAGCCCCACTCTGCAGTGCTCATAGTGCTGGAGTGTTTTAAAGCCAATTAAAAAGTGTTTACAGCCACAAACGGGACCTGCCCGCAGTGGAAATGCAGCAGCTCTCCCTTCCCTTCCCTTCCCTTCCCTTCCCTTCNAGAAAGTTGGTGTCACTGGTTTTTGCCAAAACACTACACAGAAATTATGATATATGTCTAATCAGTGATTGTATTTACTGATTCACGAGATGGCAACTTAGGCACCTGTGATACAAGAGAATCTGAGAAATTTTTTAAGAGGTGAAAAAGTCAGCTCTCCCCACTGGAAATCCCCCATCCACTGAGCACCAGGAGAGACTGGCTAAGCCTTTTGCTCTAGTGGTCACACAGCAAGAGGTACAAGGGGCTGAGAGGCACGAGGCCAGTGTGCCACANTGACACAGCTCTGGGAACTGGGAGCACTGGTCCTGGTTTGCAGTCTGCCCACACAAGGATTTGAAAGGTGCACGGCAAAAAATTAATGAAGACTCAGAGCTCTTGCCCTGTTTTCCCTCCTGGTTAACTATTTTGTTTTTACCTCATTTGTTTTGTGCTGTTTAGTGGGATGCTGACCAAGCTGCACAGGGAAACTGTCATTAATTATTAAGAAATTGTCTAATCCATCAGGACATCAGTATGCTATAATGCTCCCCCTGAGGAGACCAAAAGAGCTTTGAGTAAGGAGTTGGAGGTGTTCCAGTGAGAGCATGCAGCCCCAAAAACCAGCCTTACTCCTTAAGTTTGTTAAATGAAATTTCCAGATGTTTCCTTCCTTCTCAGCACTGCACACCAAAAAGGCACAACAGTGAGTTTTTAGAAAATGAAACTTGTTTTCTGGGAAAGAAATATTGCTGAAGGGACTAAGAGACAGGATCCTGAGGGATGAAATGCTCCGTGTCCTTTGGGCCACCACCATGTTATTACATGAAATAATACAGAATATCTGACCAAAGACTCCTTTATAGTCACAGTAATACATTACAACCCTGTTGATCTTAAAGCTAGAATGGAATAAAATCCTCTTGTTTTACTTCCAGGTGCATCACAGACATGAAATATCACCGTTTACCATGTTGTTGATCTATTTTTGTCTGACTGATACATGACTAGGAGGATACCCAGGATCAATCTGAAGATAATAGGATTTTATTTACTCTATTGCAGTGTCTGACCTCAACTTTTAGGTGCTGACTTTTCTTCCTCCGGGACATTAAGTCAGAGCCAAGTATGCATCATGTTTCAGAGATGGCAGAGATTGCCCACCCTGATCTCTCTCAAAGAGGGTTTTGGGCACTCCACAACTCCTCTGCCAGTAATTCCCTAGTGTGTGGCAAAAGAAGATGAAAAAGTGCAGCACAGGAGGTTCTGTGGCTGGGTATGAATAAATCTGTGTCTCTCAGTCTTTACACTCTGGGAGAAAGCACCTGATCCTTCTCACTGGCATTTACTTGATGGCTTGGAGCAGGGAAAAACCTCAATGAAGTATGATCTGTGAATCACTCGAATTTAAGAAGGGATTTTCATTAGATCTCCTGTTTCCAACCTTTCTTCTCCCTTCCTCTATTAAAGTCACGAATTAGGAGTGGAAGGCTCACGAGCTGCTGTCTGGAGTGATAAGGACACCTCCCCTGAGCTGATTAAAAGGCTTCTTTCCTAACCATGAGAGCAAGGCTGTAAGCCTGCAACAGGGCTCTTCATCCTTAGATGTGATAGCTTCCCTCTCCCCCTCTGCAGCTCCAGGTGGCTGTGATTCATCTTTAAGCTTTTGATAGCCAGGACTTTTCAGGATGCTCTGCATCCTGCTGACAGCTACAGCTGCAGATGGCTTTTCCTCTTGAGGCCAATACTGTGCATCCCCTCTCTTCTCTAAAGATGTTTGTGACAGGACTGTGAACCAATGCTGGTCAGAAAAAATTTTGGTGGAAAAAGCTGGTTCTTTGTAACCTTTAAAGGAGCAGAAAAAAAAAAGTTTGTGTAAAGCTTTTGTGAGAGACTGGTTTTAAAGTTCTGCAAAATTAAATTTCTTGCTGAAGTGAAAAGGCATCTATGTCACCCTCACTGTCCATTTGTGATCTTCAGAACAGCCTTAAATGATTTTAATCTCCCTTAGTGTTTAATTTATACTCCAGACTTTGAAGAAAATACTGCTTGTATCATCATGGCATCAGCATTTGAGTAAGTTTGGAAATAATACAGTAATCCTTGTCTACATTAAAGACTCTACTAAACCAGGGTGAGAAGTTTGAATGTGGCAAATATCCTGACATAAGAAAGCAGGTTTCCAAGGGAAAATAATTTCTGAATGGGTTTTGACTGCTCTGTGCTAAGAGTATGTGGTAAGTTTACCAATAATTAAATACACTGCAATTTCACTAATTGTTTGATTAGGGGCAATTCTCTAGGCATCTTAATGTGTCAGGTTTTCAGTGACAGAGCTGACAGATTGGTCTCTTATTTTCCTTTTGCTATAAATCATGGAGTGTGACTTGTTAGGAAACTCAAAGTATGGAAATGAGACACAATGAAATGCAGAACCATGCAGGGACTGGAGTGTTTACATTTCATTCTAAGCAATAAGGCAAAGGAAGATACCTGAGGGAGGGAGTCTGTGTGTGCAAATGCTTCTCTCAGAGGCAAAATCAAGCCTTGCACAATTAAATTGAGGCACAATTATGTGGAAGGCAGAAATGTACGATTTTTGTAAAAAAAGTCAACCACCCCCCTGTTTGTTTCATTAATAATAAAAAAGCAATAGCAAAAGGAGTGAAGGTAAAAGAGGTTATATTTGAGAGTGAAGGAAATGGTGAGAACAGACCAGCTGTGACATACCAGAGGGAATGGGCCTGGATTCCACATATTTCCAGCATGAGAATGTCCTCAAGGATCTGAAGAGAGGTTTGTGCAAAGAGAACTGGCCACTACTGCCCTGAGATCAGGATCAGGATCAGGGGGATCTCTCCCTGGCCTGGGGATAAAAAGGCCATAATGGGGTTCCCTGTTAAGGAAGAAGAGGTGAGGCTTTGAGTCCTTTGTCAGGAGATTGCCCCAGGGCGAGAGTTTGGGTCTCCTGTTCCAGGTGGATCCTTGTCTCTGCTTTTGTGAGCACTGCTCCATAATCTGCTTTAACAAAACGCCGAGATCTTTGTTGAGAAATAAGAAAACATCTTTCAAGAGCTGTTCTCCTTCCCTCCAGGAAATCTGACATTGTCTACCATCCTGGCCTGTTTTGTGTTCCCATCAATCAATTTGTGTTCCCATCCCCTTTTCCTCATGAAATCGTGCCCTGTTTCTCCAGGTCTGTGTATTTTCATGAACCTCAGTGCATTGCCAGAAAGCCTTGATGGCTTTCAGTTCTTGGAACTGCACTGTTTCCTTTGTCCTGGCATATAGCTTGCATGTAGATCTGCTCTTTAAAGGGAGCTGGAGCACCAGTCAAGTGGATTACAGGAAGCTGGCAGATTCCAAAGGCTCTATGAAAAATGTCTGGGTTTTGGCAGGCAGATTGTCCCTTGAAAAGGGAATTCCATCGAAGCTGAACTTCTCTACATCTGAGAGCTTCAGATAATTTGTGAAATACATACGTGCTTCATTTTTGCCCACAACATGGATAGCTCTGATGAAAAGAAGTTATTTCTCTTTACCATTCTTTTAATGTCCCATAAATTAGGAAAGAGCAGCAAATAAAATAAAAGGCCATTATCACTTATTATTCCATAACCTTTCCATTCAGACACAGTCTCTGAAAAACTAATTAAGGCACTAGTGGTGGCTAATGCATGCACTCCAAATAATGCACACTCAGGCTCTGTTTCCAGCCAGAGCAGCCAAGGTTCATTAAGATTACACACCAACAAATGAATTCAGTCTGGGGTAATGCCTCCCGATTAAACTTTCCACAGCCCACTTAACTGGAGCTTTGGTGTGTGTTTGACAGACACTTTAAATTCCCTGGAGACCCTCTGCTGTCCCTGTTGCATTCTAGCCCCTTCTAAAAGGCCAGATTCTGGCTGCTCTCAGCTTGATTAGTGACTTGCTCATTCCATGGAGTTTAAGTGAGATTGACTGCAGGGCTGAATGTTGTCCCACCTAGGGAGAGGATGCTGGTAACAAAGGGGTAATTTTTAAGTTGTCCCATCACAGCCACAGCTCAGAAAATTGGTTTCAGGGAAGACCCTGGGCTGGGATTCAAGAAATGGGTCAGCCTTAGGCTTAAACATTAAAATAGTGACAGGACAAAGGAGAATGACTTTAAACCGGAGGGGAGAAGGTTTAGATTAAATGTTAGGAAAAAATTCTTCCCTGTGAGGGAGGAGAGGCCCTGGCACAGGATGTCCCAAGAAGCTGTGGCTGCCCCTGGATCCCTGGAAGTGTCCAAGGCCAGGTTGGAAGGGCTTGGAGCAACCTGGGATAGTGGAAGATGCCCCTGCCGATGGCGAGGGACCTTTATGGTCCCTTCCAGCCCAAACCATTCTGTGGTTCTGTGAAACTCAAGTGAGATTGCAGAACCTGTATCCCCACCTTGTCTATTCACAAAATTACTGCAATAACCCTTTAGGAAAAGTGTTTCTACCCTCTGCCTTCAGCTTCCAGTGTGTTTCCAGCAGGTCCTGCCTCTCAGCAAGAGATGGGCAGTGACTGTCACAGTGGGACTTACACAGGGAATGCAGGAAAGGTGCAAATTGACCAAATTACACAAATTTGTGCTGTGAGAAGCAGAAAAATGGACAGCCAAGCCATGGAGCCTCCAACAGATGGGGGTGGCAAGTTGGACCGTCCCCATTTCACAGGGATGACAAGTTGTAAAAACCCAGTCAAGCAGTCAGCCAAAAATCCTGCAGATGAAGCTGCTGGAATCACCAGCAGGTGTTGGGAAGCAGAACCAGCTGAAGTGGCTGCCAGACACCCACATTCAGCAGGATGGGGATGCCTCTGCTCATCGCGTGGGTTTAATTGAAATGAGATTCAAACAGGACTTTTTTTTCTCACAGGTGGCAGCTCTATGCAGATTTGAAAGTGAGAGTTGATAAATACACACTTAGGGGTTGCTTTTATCATCCATTTTGATTTTTATGTTAGAGTTTTATGTGTTTCCTCAGGAAAGTGAAGAAACAAATACTGTGTTAATAATTAATGGGTTGGCTAATTGAATTGCTGCCCTTTTCACTTGTGTGATCAGACAGTATTCGCAGCTTTTTAGAGTTTTTTTCCATTAGGATGAGAAGTGGTTGATGTCTGCCTTGGATCTTCTTTGATATGAATTTATGAGGAATATACACAAATTTTCAGTGAACATTGCAGAAGCACAGCAGGCAGTTCCCTTGATGAGAAAATTATTGTCTGGACCTCCTGCATGTGCCCCCTCCAGAGAGATCTGCTTTTCTGCCTCTCTTGAGGAATCACAGAAACCCAGGGAGTCTGAGAGACCCCTGCTTCATCCAGTGACCCTGTGCAAGACAAAAACAAGAAGAAGTGGCAGTAGCAAGAGGTTCTTTGTGGTACAGTTTGTTAAACTGTGCTCTATAACAAGCACAGGGCGCTACTTGTGGCAAAACGTGATCATGTTTAAAAGCAGAGAAGCTCCTTCAGCCCTTCAGACTCGGAGTTTCTGTGTACTCCAGGGAACGGATGTGTTACCTGGAGCTATCTGAGCTGTCTGAAAAGTCTTGATGGCACTATTCCTGAACTCCACGGTACAGGAGCAGAAACCATCCCTGGCCTTCATGGTCAAGTAGAAAATCCTTAGAAATTGTCAACAACTCCAAATATAGTATAAAAACTCCCCTGAGTAATAGGAAAGGCATTTGGGGAGGCTGAAACAGTAGAGAAAATGCTTTGTATTACTCTTTACTTTTGTCTTTCAAATGTACACAGTGGACAGTATTTCCTCACAATCCCATCGGCTTCAACGTAGTGCTCTGTTTTCTGAGGTTTTTGGATTGGATTCCAACACGCACAAACACATTCCAAACAGGCACACCTGCATGTTCTCAGTGTCACAGCTGGACAGGACTAGAACCACACCTCCCTTCTGGCAGAGTCACAGGGTCCCCTGGCTCTGAGCTGTCCTGTTTTACCCTGTGTGCTCCCTGGCCCCGAGCTGGTGCGCCCTGTGTCCTGAGCTGGGCGTGCATGGACAAGGCAGTGGATTAATTTGGCCTGAGAGAGCTCAGATGGCAAAAATCCTTGACTTATCTGCCAAGAAAACTTCAAATGTGCTTCAGCTGAGTCTGTCAACCTGAGAGGAGCAGAGGGTTGCCCAGTCAGCCAGAAGATGAATTTGTGCTTGTTCTGTCAACTGCTGGAGATTGGAATGTCAATATTGAGCCTAATAAACTTCTAGTTTCTAAAGCATTATCTGTGCTGAGATGGTGTTTAATAACAATCTGGTCTACCTCAGACCCTACAATGATCTTCAGGGCTGTCTCTGGGCTGGTGGTGTTGCCAATACTCTGATTTCTCAGGTTTTCTTAGGTGTGTGATTCACTCAAATTAAATTGTGGCCTTGGGCGGCTTCACTCTCAAACCTTCCATGTGCAAAACAAAGGAGGTAATTTAAAATAAAAACTGGGGTCTAGATACTGAGAGATTAATATATTTTCTTAGATTTCTCCAGAGAAACTGAAGCAAAAGGCAGGTACTGAATGAGCACAAGCAAATATCCTCATAAAGGAGCGTGTGACACCACCAATTTGATGGTCAGCCCCTACCAAAGGGCCAATAAAATCTGTGACTAATCAGGCTTTTAAAAGACCAGAAGCTAAAAGTCTCAGATCCCTCTGTGGTGCAGACAACTGTTTCCCATCCAGCTTGCAAGGCAGTTGGAAGTGCAGGGAGCGCTGATGGATGTCTGGGTACCAAAATGCTTTAATTACACTGCCTTCCCCAGAGTTCTTCTTTGTGACGTGTACAAAGTACAAGGAAAATATTGAAAGCAGAGATTTCTTTCCTTTGTTTTTGTCTTGGCTGGATTAATTAAAGATGTCATTGATCCTGACAGGACTGCCTTGGGGTAGTGTGGCTGATGTTGTGCTTGTTACAAGTAGCTGGTGATGAGGGTAGACACAGGGATTGTTTTTGTGCTGTATTATTCCATTCGAGTCCACTTGAGTTCCTTTGGAACAACATTTCTCTCTAAAATTATTACATTTCTCCCTCTATTTATTGGTAATGTGTGGCAACTTATTCCCTGACACGGCAAATGAAGTTGGCTGCTGGTGACTGCAGGGCTTTTGTTTGAATATTCTTTAAATCACAGAATCACAGACTGGTTTGGGTTAGAAGGGACTTTAAATCTCATCTCATTCCATCCTCCTGCCACGGGCAGGGATACTTTGCTCTAGACCAGGTTGCTCCAAGCCCCATCCAACCTGGTTTTGAACACTTCCAGGGATGGGGAATCACCAAATGCGAAACAATAATTTAAAGAGAAAATGCGACACTTCCCACCCTGTGCCCAGACACCTGAGCACTGGTGGATTAGAATAGTGCTCATCTTGCAGACACCCCTAAGAAGTTCCTGAAGATTTCTCATCAAAGCCAGAATTCAGTTGTCAAATACTGGCAGGCTGGAGCTTGCAAAGATGGGGAAGGGTGGAATAAATGGATTTGTGGGCAGAGGGCAGGTGACAGGGTCAGAAGCACATGACAGATCCATTTCTCCCAGAGCCCTGCAATTTATCCTGTGACTGTCACTTCCATTTAGAGGGTCTGGATTGACTTGGTGACCCAGAGGTGAGTGGTGGGTGTGGAGCATCTGTCTTGGTTCTAATGAGGCTGCAGCCATGGCACTGCTTGGGTACTGCAAGATAAATGCATAAAAATGCATTTATCACTGTATTACCCTCTGGTTGCGCAGCAATACTAATATTTTTCTTATTTTATTTATTTTGGAGGCATCAGGAGAATAAATATGATGTTACAGGTCTTGCAGAGCAGGAACTTCTCACTGCCAATCTAATATCTTGACCACAAGACTCATTTGTCAGGTAGCAACCTGAAAACCTGTTCTATTTAATCTATTCCTCCAGGGACTTCTGAATATATAGTATATACCTGCTAAAATACATCTGCAGAAGATAGAGTTTGACAAGTTTTTCACTATTTCTCCAAGAGTGTGATCATTTTTAAATCAGCTGTACTCTGTTTTCTGTATTATAAGTTAATGTCTTTGATAGAAAAATCTCAGTTGTACATTGGCTTCTACTCCACGTCCATTTGTGCTTGATACCTCTCTAAATCAGTGATGGCTAAATTACAGGTGACTCATGGACAGTAATCAGTGCTAAATCAAGTTTGATTCCTTTGATGAGAAGCCTGGAAGACAGAAATAAGGTGCTTGGAACTTTAGACCTTTCCCAAGAAACACCTTGTTCTTCCTATAAACCCAACAAATGCTTGTTTGTTATCAGGGGCAGAAATTCTAAATTAGCCTGTTTCCAAAGAGATCTTCATGAGTAGCTATTTATTTGGTGGCATGTAGTTTCAGGAAAGAAGGCAAAAAAGAAAAACTGTCTGTCTGGTCTTAATTTCTGTGGCAATATTTCTTTCCCCCCCACTTCTGGATTCCCTTAATAGTTCCTTTCTTCCTTTCTTGCCGTGTTCAGGCTGTGCATGCCACTCCATGAGCCACACTAGGCCTCTAACAAGAACTAGGAAATGTAATTATTCCCACTCTCTCTGTTTTCATTATGTCTGTATTAATAGTCTTCCTTTTCCCAGCAAGCTCTGCTGACAGGGAGCCATTATCATATGATGCACATGGACTGAGTACAAATTCAGGTTAATACCCCAGGATGCTGTGTAATGCACTGTCCTGCTGCTGGGCTTAATCTAATCCAACGTGATGGAGGAGGCACCACGGCACAGCTCAGTGCTTCAGAGCAGGATGCATTACCTTGCCAAATTTTGCAGAGGGCTGGCTCAAAAGCTCTCATCCTGCACCAAAATCTCCCACCCCAATGTACAGGGCAGTGGTGGCTGCTTGTTTCAGTGCCACCCTGGCCTCTCTTCACCATCTCCAAGGAGAGCAGCGAGGGAAGAAAGGCTGTCAGAGGGGCATCCCAAAAATACCACCAATCCAGCCCCCTGGCACTCAGCTCAATGAGCTTTTCTCCTTGTATCTTCTACAGGAAAATGGGCTGATGGGGTGAGAGGGAGCAGAGGGCACTGAGGATGCCAGCAGAGGACAGGGAGAAAAGGGATCCTGTGGCCATATGCAACCACCCCAAAAAGGTTAAATTAGAGGTGTGAACACAGGACCTTCCTGGATCCTGCCAAGAAGTTTAATTAAAGTCACTTGCTGTAGCTGAGTGACCCACTTTCACTCACAGCTATCACATCTGATGTGATGTTTTAGGAGATGGGCTTACAAGAGCAGAACAGCATTTCCATCTTTCTGTCTTTTTTTCCCCCTTTCTAAGCAGAGAAAATGACAACCTCACTTTGCAGGCAGGAGAAGATGATGAACTTTTTATGTTGTAGTTGTGGTAAAAAACCACTGACACGTGGCATGGCTCATGTAGATCCCAGCTCTGTCAATAGCTCTTCCAACCCCATAATCCTTTTTTCTCTAGGGATAAAGTTTAGTTGGAGAGACAACTGTATCTGGAAAATTTGAGTAGTTTGCGTTTGCTTCTGTCTTCTATCCTCACGTGTACCAGTGAATTTAGAATTGTAGAGTCTGTGTTGCTCAGCAGTGCAGTCTTATCTCTGTCTGGGACAGGTTTTGCATGACCCTGGGCTCCCTGGTGTGCTCTCTGTAATATATCCCCAGGTTTTGGAAATTTTCTGCCCCCTATCTTGCAGGTCACTGCAAGTCATAACTGCTGTGGCACCAGCACACACCTCTAGAGGAAATTCCCACATCTGCCCCGGGTCTGCTGAGAGACGAAACAGTGCAAAATGATGCACAAAGTGTTGGAAATTGTTCCAATCGTGCTCCAAGAGTTGTACAGACTCATCTTTGATCCTGCTATTTCTCCTAAGAATAAGACCATATTCTGAGCCAGAGGAAACAGCAAGGTAGAAATAATTTGGCTGGTCATTTTTTTTATTGTAATAGAGGGTTTTTAGTCTCTCCCAATGCAGTTACAGCTGTTTGATTCATTGGACCTTGGTGGAGCTCCTTTGGCAAACCATGCACTGAGACCCAGAGCTACCACCTGCACACCAACAGGAAGCTCCACTCTTCCCACAAAGACACAGATTTATGACAGCTGCTGCCTTCCCTTCATCTCTATAGCAGAGTTAATTTAGATTTATCATTCAATTCAAATCCAGGGAAAGTTCCAGTCCCCAGCAGCCCTCACAACCATTCATTTTCTAGCAACAATAACTCTGACTAAACAATAGAATCTTGCTTGTAAAGACTCAATAAAAGTTATGCTGATACTTGAGAAAAAAAGATAAAATTGCTTATATTCAACCCATGAAAGGAGTAAACTCACCCGCCCCGTCACAGTGATGAGCCCAAAATGAAAATTTTCATCTGATATTCCCAAATCTCTGGATTTTGGCCAGAATGAAGCCAAATGTAGGCAAGGAGTGCCCGAGTTAGAGCGACATCAAACCCAGAGGGACATTGGCTTTGCTGTTGCCTCAAGGTGCTACAGTAAACCAGGTAAAACTTGGCAGAAAGAACTTCTACCATAACATCAATATTTTGCCAACTTTTGTCATTAATGGGATGTGACAGGACAGAAATATCACACGTCCATGGCTTGGATGCATTTCAGTCTCTGCTCTCAAAGGCTCCAGTACTGCTTCCACCTCAGAGGCAGACTCCAGTTCTGCACTGAACAGAACCAATCCAAACCTCAGAAAAATGTCCACTAGGAATAAAACACCTACCCCAGGAGCAGGGAAGGAGAAAGAGAGCCAGGAGACATGGCCATTAGCCAAAAGATCAGACAGAGAAAGATGCTGAGAAAAGATGTGACGACTCAGAGAGACTTAATTTCTTCCAAAGAATGCTTTGGCTTGAGCTCTTCTCTCATTAATATTTTTTCCCACATTTCTGCCCTTGCTGTGTATCTTACATCCTGCCATTGTTGAAAAGAGAGGCTGGAGAAACTGAAAAACATTGAAATCACAATTATATCCCAATTCATCTTTTCCCTCCAGTCCTTCTTCCAGAAGAGAGCAGTAAGAAGCATCCTAATCCAAGAAAACCCTCCTTCCAGCTGCCCCCACAGCTGCTGGGAGCAAATGGTTTCATCCCTGCAGCGGGTGGATTGCTAATTGTTTCCCTGCCCTCCACCCTCCCCTGGGATTGCCCAGTGCATCCATTTCTCATCAGAAGCAACAAATGACTGGCAGAGAGCTCAAGGCTTCAGCAGCTCCTGCTGGGGATGTCACTACAAATCTGGGAGAGGCAGGAACACGGGGAGACAAGCCTGGGAGAGGGTAGAAACTGCAAAGGGCACCCCATTGCCCTAACCCAGCCTGCATCCTTTCAGGGGTATTCCTGAGCTGAAGGAAGAGCTTTTCACTGTGCTCAGGAATCAATTTTTGCTTTGTGACCATGTTGTTTAATCAATATAATAAAAGCTGAAGTAGCTACGGGTGCCTTTGATATAATAGTAGTTGGCAGTCACAGACCTAAGGTAAATAAATATAATTTGCAGTAAATCCTTGTGCAGATGAATGTAATCTTGACATTTGCTCTCGTATTTAAAGCCTGATTTATAAGATCAGGTTGTAGAATCATTAAGGTTGGAAAATACCTCTAAGGTCATTGAGTCTAACCATCTGCAATGGGAGAATTGATTTCAAAGGCTCTTGAAACAGATTTTGGCAAGCTCACATGGTTCCACATGAGAGATTAATAACACTGAGAGAGGTTTTATCACAGTCAGATTATCAGCAAGACATGACAGAAACTATTTGGGCCATTGGGAATGAAGAGGCTGTGAAAGCCGAAGATACATGTGAAAAACAATAAATGTTAGGGACAGCCTCTTCTAATTAGGATTCAGAGAATTTAACAAATGGGATTCCTTGCAGAAAATTCTTGGCCAAAACCAGATCCTCTAGGTATTGAGTGCCAGGGGTTTCATGCATACATTTATTTCTAGGCATGAGAAAGGGAAAGAGCAGGTCAGTGATGCACAAAGCAAGCTGAGAGTCCTGTGGCAGTAAAGGGCTTCATCCTTCCTGTACCAAATTCTCCCCTTTTGTTCCTCATGAAACAGCAGTAGCTGAGGGATGTTTGGAGCTCCAGCGTGTAGAAGAACTGAAATAACCAACTCCAGAGGCTGTCAGAGCATGATGGAAGAGCAGTGTCAGGAGGATTTGACACCACTTAGGAGTCTCTGATTATCAAGTCAGCCAAGACCACGGATATCATGGCACAGCTGACAACTTTCTCTTAGACGAAAACTCCATCTGTGCCCATCAGGTTGTGCAAATACTTGATCAGTTCTCTCAGGGTTGAGTAGAAACCAGATTTCAACTGAACAGGCAAATCTCTGACAGGACATTTCTGTAGAAAAAACGAAGGCTAATTTCATGCTGGGGTGATCTGTCCCCATCTACCTGATCTTGTTTTGGAACAGGTTTTATCTCTTCTTTCAGCAGATAATTACCCTCACGTACTACAGTTATTCTCTGTTATTTCCTGCTTCTTTTTCCTTAAAATAAAAAATGAAATTGAACTTAGTTTGTCCTTTTCCTTTAAGCATATGGCTTCTGACACATATAAATCAATATACTTAATAGAAAATATGCTTCCGGAAGGGATTTATAGAAGTAGAAAGACCCGTCATGAAACATGCACAGAGCATCCATAATAGAATTATATCATGTGAATCTATTTGGAAACAATTTGTCATCTTGGGACAAAGCTATAGCCAGGAAGGAATATTACATGAGAGCTTTCTCTTTGCACAACATATTGCTGCTAGCCTGACTGAAAACCACAAACTAAGAAACCTTTTAGTTTATTTAAATGCCAGATGCCTGATTTAAGGCAAGCTGGGCCTGATCCCAAAGCCTATCAGAGATGATAGGAAATCATCCTTTGAATTCAGCTGGCTCTGGCCCAGATTTACAAGCTGGTCTTTTACAGGCACATTTGCACCACAGGCAGTACCACTGACCAGGGGTATTTATGTATTCCAAACGCTTTCCTCACAGTCTGGATCTGGAGTTTAGGCTGTGCTTACTAACAGTTGCTGGAAATCATAAATGAAGACTCTTTGAGTGTTTGGCCTCAGTTTTCAGTACAAACTTGTGGCAGTGGTGCTGTTTTGTGGCTGCCACTTCTGAATTCATGTGCCTGGAAGGGTATGTGAAAAGAAGCTCATTATGAAATTTCAGGGTACAAAATCACATTTTCAGTATCATTTGGTCCCAGCCTGCGATGGGAACGTCAGAAAGTGGGTTGTGAGGGAACAGAGAGGGAAACCCCCAAAACAACTGGGATGTGTGTAGGTAGCAGAACTACTCAGAGAATCATAGAATGGTTTGGGTTGGAAGGGACCTTGAAATTCATCTGCCATAGGCAGGGACACCTTCCACTATCCCAGGTTGCTCCAAGCCCTGTCCAACCCAGCCTTGGACACTTCCAGGGATGGGGAAGGAAGTACATAATGGAGCTGAGTGATAAATAAACAATGAAAAAATAGACATACAGACAGAACTGAGTAAACAGAAAAGGTGATCATTTCCCCAGCCTGGCTTTTCAGTAACAGATCCTTTCCTCATGTTTTTCTAATCCTCGCTGTTCTAAACCCTGATGTTAGGACATGTTCTCCTTCCAGCCACATCAACATTTATTTATGTGACTCTAATGTGGCAGTTTTTTAACTGGCTGGATGTTTTTGTCCACCTTCATTTAAGCTGCCCTCTGTCATCCCAGGATCCACTGATGCTGCCCTGAAAACTCGTGCTTTGATGTTTTGGAGACATCTGGAATAGCAGGGGGAAGCTTTTGTGTGTGACTCTGTGTGTGTGTGTCTGGAGCCTGATGAAGAGAATGAACAGAGCTGATAACGGATGCTCACAATTAAATCCAGGCCAGATAATAAAATCAGGTGAAGAATAGACCTTTGGCCCCAAGCTTTAATTCTTGTAGGCAAAGAAGGGAGAGCGTTAATGCAATTTCATGTACTGCTACCTTGACTCACTTCTCTTCCTCACCAACAAATACACTCAGGGTTTGTGCACAGAGTCTGGCAAAATTAACTATAAATACTTGTTCCCCTGTGTATAAAATCCAACTTTAGAAGCCTGGCTTTACATTTGAGCTCTCTGTTTCTTTGGCTGTTGAGTCTACATCTCAAGGAAATCCTAGCAAAACTCAGAGAAAGGAGGAATAGGAAAAGTCCCATCAAATTATTTTTTTCAACAGCTGAAAGCTTGGAGAGGATTAGATCTCTGCTTCACTGTGGAGGAAAAATAAATCTGCATAGATTATCTTGCCATCAGTTTATGAGACAATATATTTTACTGTTTCCAGTCATCCAGTGAAGATGGTTGCAGGTTGGGCTGCTTCAAGGGCTATAAGAAAAGCCACTGGGATATGCTTTGCTAACCACTATCTGCCCGTGATGGTAAAAATTAGTGTATGATTGTCCTTGATTGCACAGCACACATCATCTCATCAGCCACCTTCCTGCTCCTCCTGACCCCTCTTGAGTGATGCTCTTTGGGTTATGGCTCCTCTGATCCTCCTGCTGCCAATAGTTTCTGCATCACTTTGTGGATGTGCTGTGTTTATTTTAATGCTTATATTTGTGTCTGCTTCTGCTTCTGCCAAGGTATCTTCCTGTTTAGTGAAAAACACCACTAAAAACAAGTGTTGAGGATATTGTCATTCCAACACAGGAATAGGAATTTCTGCTAACACATACCAGGATACAGTGTGCAAACAGTTGGATTAACACAGCTCGGCTGCATGTGGTATTGAGTTGTAAATGAATCAGAACATATTCTCTACCCATGGACAGATGTACAACTTTGATAGAAGGCCATGGACATTGACTCCTCCAGATTTTAAAATGCTGCCAAGGAGGTGAGGATGGCACAGATCTGAACTGGGCTGCAGCCCTGCTTCACACAGTGCAGTCAGAGGCAATGTCAGCACTTTGGGGTTTACAGGGTGAAGGAGAAAGAGTCGGTGTCTGTGACTGCCAGTAGAAATGCATTTTGTAGCACAGAAGGGCTTTTTTCCCCTGTACAAATTGCCTCAGTTCCACTTCTCTAAGTAAACAACCAGCTACAGAGTCAGCTACACTGCTAAATGAAAACACAAGTTGAAAGAGAGCAATGTAGACTAATTGAACAGGAAGAAAGGAAATATATGTGTAGCAGACTTGAATAGGAGACAGAGAGCTAATTAAATGTAGTACAATAATTTCACACAATGTCCTTCACATGCAGCATCATAAAATATTTTGCTGGATCAGTGTACCGAGAATCAGCCCCAAGTCTGAATTCTTCCTAAAATCAGAAACTTTTTACATCTTATTGTTGTCAGGCTGGTGCAGAGAGCTGCTGTGAGGGAAAAGCATCATAGCTCATCAGTCCTTCCTGAGATCAAGGTGAAGTTCCACCATGTCAAGCAAAGAATGGGAAAGTGGGAAAAGCAAAGAATGGGAAAGTGGGAAAAGCAAAGAGACCAAAACTCTGGGTTGGGCAACAAATCAGAAAGAACAATCTGCCATGTGCCTTTGCAAGAATCTATCGGGGGGGGTTTGAGTAATCCTTCCCATGATCTCACAAAATTCCTGCCTGTGCCTCTACGTGTGGGGCGTGTTCCAGTACGTGTGCATGGAAGTGCTGCATGTTCTCTTTGGAGCTTTTTGGTGCTGGAGGTTGTAGGAGTGATATCCATGTTCCCTTTTCCAGATGTAATCCTTCCACTGTCCCATTCAGCTGTGCTCAGCCAAGGACTACACCTGAGGGATGGCTGTAGGAAGCTTAGTTAATTCTTGCTTTCAAGTAACAGTAACACACTCCCTATATCAGTTTCCAAGAGTGTTACTTAACACTTACAGGAAATTGAGGGCTAGTGTAAAGAGCACAAATTTCATTATTTTTGGAGAAAAAATATTACAAGTGGAGCAAACTGAAAGCCACTGGAGAACGATGGGGCTGAAAGGAAGAAATGAAATATGTGAGCATCCCTTAGGATACTGATATTTCTGTACTGGTGGTTTTATGTAAAAAGCAGAATTCAGAGCAATTTTGCTTCCTGCTCTGGCTCTAATCTTCACCAAACTTCCTGATTTTCTGCTAGAAAATGTGCAGCCAGTTTTTTCTGTGCTTGCTGAATCACAGCCACTGCTGGGAGACATTGTGCAGCCAACAGCCCAACTAGCACATGGGGCAACACACCTCAAACACGAGGATCCCTTTCCTGTGCTCTCAAGACTTCCAGGGTCCAACCTGCTGCACCTCCTGTCCTTCTAGCACATGGTGGTGATGCCCATGTGGGAGAGGCAGATGTAGGCAGAAGTCTTCCCTTTGGTTTTGGAACTTTTCAGCCATCAATTCCTTTGAGTCTCACAAACGAAGGCAAGATTTTTCTTGCCCGTGGAAGATTCCCTTGTTGGAATTACCCAGCACTTAACTGCCTGTCTCTAGGAATAAATTAGAATAACAAGGTAGGGCAAACCATTTTATTAATTCCCTCTCTTAGCAAGATGTTCCTCAGAAGGGAGGTGCATTCCAGTGTGTTTCTGTTCCCATTCTAATTTCTTCTTGTCTGCCCGTGAGGGACCTGAATGAGCCATGAGATGCTTTGGACGTCAGCTCCAACCTCCTGGGTCATCCTCTTTGCGTGGGATGGAACGAGGGCAAGCAGAGCTTTCCTGCCCACATCACCTGTGGCTTAGGCAGGTGTCCCTTTGCTCATCAGTGAGCTAGATTATATAGTTTCCTGTAGTTGCTGCATAATATAGTTTCCATGATGGAAAAAAAGCACAACTATTAGAAGGCGCTGTTATCTCCAGTCACATTCAATAAAATCAGCCCGGCTCTCAGAAGTCCTGTGAGGAAGGAGTCGGGATGAAAATTCAGGAGTGCAGGGTAAGAGACATTGGCAAATCAGACCTTCTGTCAGTCATCACCCCAGAGACACTTTTTGTAGGGCAGGAATGGGTAAGCTGGGGTTATGGGGCCTTGCTGTGTGATTTGCCAGCAGTCCCCAATGGCCTCGTGTAAGCACTGGTGGTGAAGGCAGGCTGTGTTAACAATCCTTGCACTGCAGTGAGCTGGCTGATGCAACTGTGCACCTCTGGCTGGTGGTGGATGTTGGCTTTGCTCACCAGGCCGCAGTGGCTCCTTGAAGAGAAGTGGCACTCATGAAAGGGGAAACGTTTTAAAAGGCTCCAAAGCATGATATCTGTAATGGATTCACGTGCGTGGGCAGCATCCTGAGGTGAACAAACACTACAGAAAAAAGAGCTTGTGACAAGAGCAGTGGAGAGAGAGAGAAAGGGGTTCCTCTGCTTGAGCTGAGACTGCACCACTGAGGTGAGAACTCTGCTGTCAGCCAGGGAAAGCCAGGGGCTGCCTGCTATGATTGCTCTTAGAAGGATCTCCACAGCTAATTTAATACTTTATATTTAATACTCTAATTTAAGAAAGAGCAACTCACAATGTTGTTGCTGCTGTCACAAAATGCTGTTGTCCTACCTGTCCTAAAGTTAGGAGAAATTAAAACAGTGACTTGATTTCTTCTGGCATTAAAGCCCATCATGATAATTACTGAAAAACCCAAACCCTTTGCACTGCTGTGCAGTGCACTTGACAGTGTTTGCTGAGGTTACTCAGATGTTCATTATGAAGTTTTACCCTGTTTTTGTGGAGAATCCCTGGGAAAGGGGGGATGGTTGTTGGGTTTCACTGCACAGCCTAGTTTGGAAAGGCAGCACAACCAAGGAGCCCTTGGGGATGTTTCCCAAACCTGCAGAGTGGAGGGGAGCTGATACTCCTGGTGCCTGATCTGTTCCTGGAACATTAAACCCAGACTGTTTCCGTCTGGGCCTGCGGGGTTCAGATCTCCCTGGGCTTTTCTGAAGTGACAAAAAGCAAGTTGATTTTCTGGAAAAGCTTTTCTCGGGAAAAGCTTTACCCTACAAACTCTTGGCAGCTCTCCACGCTTACTTTCTTCAGGGTACAGGGGGAAACTTGCTGGCAGAGCTGGCAGAGCAAAGCTCATGAGGGAATTTTAAAACATTGAAGTGCCTGCGATTCAGAGATGCTGCAGCAGTCATCTAATGCACATTTATTTTGCATGGGGGTTTTGCAAACGTAGCTGAATAATAACACTGTTTTGCCATCCTGCTTTTTCTGTTATGAGATGTTTAGCATCTCTGATGCAGCTTCCCAGGAATATATGTGTTTAAATTCAAACTTGACCCTAGGAGAGGAAGAATTAATTTTCTGCTCTTGTGCCAAGCCCAAGTGATGATGAATAGGCAGGACCTGCCTTACAGATACTTTAATTTAGGTCCTTTCGAAATTGTGACAGAAAATGGAATGTTGAAGATAGGCTAATCCTTGTCCTTGCTTTGCCAAGCATCAAACTGAAATAGCTGATGCCTTCCTGAGACGCTTTGTCAGTATCTCATGGGAAAATGGGAGCAAAAGGATGCAGTCAACATTTCTGCAGCATTGTTCCAAACAGGGTGGTTGATGTGTGAGCCCACAAAAATGTGCAAACGAGGGACTGCGACCACGTTAGCCCTTATCTGTCAAAGACCTCAGCCCAGCCCCTCTTTCAGCAGGAGGGCAGTGCCACCAGGGGGACAAGGCTTTCCCTGTGTCAGCACCCAGCAGTTACTACAGAGGAGTGGGCAAAACTGAGCAACTTCTCCAAAGAAGCCAGGCACTTGTGAGTAGGATTTTTTTTTTAATTGGTTTCCACCTGTCACACTTGTCAGTGGTGAAACTGGATGTTTTCACAGAGAAAAAAAATCCTTCCCCCTCATCCACCCCCACATGTCCTGCCTCCCCACGGCCCATCTCCAGCTCCAAAGTGACAGCTGAGCAGGTTTATTTCTGTCAACAGGAGTGGAGGAGGCTGTGAGAAGAGGCATCCCACAGCTCTGGTTCCCAGCTGATATTTTTTGTCTGATCTTTGTTTGGGAATCGTTTCCTTTGGGTGCTGTTGAGACTTAGCTGTGATCCATTCCCCAGCCCTTAGGCTGAGACGTGCAGGTGCTTTAACACCAGCCTGGCAGCTCTGCACAGGTTTGGGGTGATCTGTCCCTCTTCAGAAAGTCCCGGGTGCCACGACATTGGCCTCTGGTACCGGGTCCCACAGGTGGCTGTGCTTGGGCTGCAGCTTGGGCACAGAGGGATCTGGCAGGGGCTGTGTGGGAGGGTTTGGAAACTTGAACTGCTCAAAGAGGAGGGTCCCTGGCACAAGCCCAGCCTCCTCCTATGGGAAGGAGCAACAGGAAAGCATGAGTGAGGATTTTGCCACAGAGTGACGGGGAGAATTAGGGGAGAAAGGAAGCAGTTCTCTTCTGCTGACAGTAGGAGACTGAGGCAGAGCAGTGAACGACCCAGCCACAGCCATGTTGTGTACCTGTATTCCAAAGTCCACACTGCAGGTGACTTCCCTGCTCACATCCCTTCCCTTACTGGAGCTAAAATATAGGAAAGACTTGGGTGCTGAAACCAAAGTGTAAGAAGACCATGACTATGATTTATGGAAAAAAGGAAGAAGGGGAAAAAAGGGGACAAAATGACAAAAAGGGGAAAAAAGGACAGAAGCTCCCCTTTTACACAATTGTCACCCGAGAGATTTCCACTTCCACCAAATCCACAGAATTCCCTGAGCCTTTGAGAGAGAATGGATCCATTCAGCTTTGTGCCACCAGACAACTGAGATGACAACATTACTGGTGTCCTCAGGTCAAGCCTGTCATGTTGAATTAACAGCTCATAAGGCACAAGAAGTGCTGTCTCCCCCCTGTGAATCAGAACTGAGACATCACCTGCACAAATAATTGTATTAGTTTTGAATCAACAATGAAAACAAAGGATAAACAATTATCTACTTAAGTTCTTCATCCTTTTTGGTAACATCATTGTGCAGAGTAATTGAATTACTGTTGTCTTCCCATTTGTCACAGGGTTTATGAGACACCCTTCCTTTCTCTCCCCTGCCTGTGCCATCGTGTGCATGAACACTGAGCAAATAGCCCAAAGTGCCTCTGGCTCTGCATCTAAGGGTGGGGCCTTGGTCAGAGGTGTCCTGGTCTCCACCTGCCTCCTGGGGATGTCAACTGCAAGCTCCTGGTGTGGCTTAAAAAGAAATGCGATCCCCAGCCAAGGGGATGGGAGCAGAGAGGAGAAAATGTGGGAGGAAGGAAATGTTCATGCATCTAGTGACCTCCTGAAGTGTGACAGGGCTGATACCCAGAACTAGAACTGGCCTTTTCCAAAGTGATGCTTAAAAAGGAGCTGATCTCTTCTTCCTGGGGAGCTTTCCTTCAGGTGAGATCCATATGTGGCTGCACAATCCCCATGATGGGGTTACAGCGTCTCATATCCCGTATCTGGGTGTGCAATCCCAGCTTTGCCTGCCTTGGATTTGATTTGTCTGTACCTATGGAAATGTTGTGCATCAGAACACAGCATTGTTCCCACCACAGCTCACCATTTATTTGAAATGAAATACACTTTTCTGCATCACGGTTTTTCTGGGTACATCTGGTCATGATGAGGTCTCAGTGTTTGACTTTTGAAACATTTGACTTTCCAGTAGCACAGAACAGTTTAAAGGAAAATAAGGACTCCTAGCTATGAATATTTATGGCTACAGTTGAATTGTTTTTTAGACTGCAAGTCAATATTGCTGGGACAACAGTAGATAGAAGGCAGTATTCAATTTATTATAATATTTTCTCTTTTGTGCCTTGATCAGTGAACAAATTTATTTGAAATTTGTGTAGTTTAAGTCACAGCATTAAAATCTTATTAAAGTTACAGTCTTACTAAATAAAACAGAGCAAGGAACAAAGCTGTGCACAACACCAATAAGCCAGAAATATTTCTGTTAATAAACAGTAAAAATGTAGAGTTGACCCAAGCTATTTTAGAGAGCAGATACTTTGATATGAACAGAAACACAAATTATCCTCAATTTAAACATTCATGAGGTGGAACCACAGTTGTTTAAGTGAAACTTCTACTTGTTAATCCTAAATAAAAGAAGCTGGTTGGAAAGATGTGAATATTTGCACTGGAGATGAAATCAATCAAACCAAACTCACCCTCATTTTGAAGGTCTGTGACTGAACATTTTTCCCTAATTTAATATTTGGAGAGTAGGGATGACTTGGAAAATATCTGTGATTGAAAATATGAATGTGGGAAGGTGGGTACTGGTAAAAATGCAGATTACCATTCTCTGGAGCTGTATTTGACAGCAGGAAATCCTGAAAACTTTCCCAGATTTGGGTGTTTATCTCTCTCCTGGCTGTCCCACTTCTCTCTTTCTCCTGCAAGCCAGGTGAATGTCCCATTCCTCAGCCTCTGCAGCTCTGATCCTATTTCTCCCGCTGACTTCCCAAGTATTTTAGCAGCTTTCCCATTGTTGGGTAGCTACAAGGAAGACTCTAAAAACAGGAGATTATCTTAGGTGCTCTGAGGAGGTACTACCAAACTGAATTGAAGTCAATTTCATCTGAGCAGAAGGGAAAATGTCCTCAGTTGCACTTAGGAATAATTGCTCTTCAAGAGAGTTGAGAACAGCTAAAAAATACAGAACTCTGGCCAAAAAGAGACAGTGATTGTGGGAACAAGCATTTGCTGGGAGATGTGAGCAAAGTTAACTCTTTGCTTCTCTGCTTTACTCTGATGCTTGGTGAGGGGGTGATTTACTGAGCAGGGTTGTACCTGTGCCCTTGCTTCATCCCACTCCAGTGGGTGATCATCCGACCAGCCCTGTTTCCCCTCACTTTTATCACAATCCTATTCTGTATTTCTCTGTGCACAGTTAAAAACCTTCCTGGGAAACTTGATTTGTGCACCACAAGAAATAGGCTCAATTTCAAATAAATATGCCTTACCCTCAGTTTTAAAAATTTTCACTCCAATGAAGCACCTTTCCCATCACATCCTCTGATTCATTATTTCATTTTGGTCGTTCAGCTCCTAATTCTCCAGCACTCTGGTGCCAGCCTCTAAGGAATTCAATTGGTTTCATCAATGCCGTGCTGTGACTCATGGCCCTTTCTTACAGAAAACAGGCTTTTCCTCCTGATGAAGACAACCAATCTTAAACCCTATGGTGCCTTCTGGAGAGATGGATATGAAACACAGGCAGATCCCGAGCCCTGGAGCTGATCTCCCAGGAAAATTAATAGCACGGGGGGATGAATTGTTGTAAACAAGTGGAAGTGAGATTTTGGTTGAAGAGAAAAGCTTTTGACTGATCTGTGAAGACACAAAAATCAGACAGGAGCAGAATGTATTCTCCTTTTTTTTTTTTTT
>WAAG01051396.1:31938-63374 GCA_013390105.1 Tichodroma muraria
CCATGTTGTCATCACACTGATGTTACTGACTCAACTGTATTCTCCCTGGGAAAATCTGTGAATCCTTTTGATGATGTGATGTATAGACAAACAAAGAGAGCAAATTGTCATTGTGCACTGATGGTGCCAACACTTTCTGAAGATATTTGAAAACCTTTGTACTTTTTAATCCTACAACCTAGACTGATATGGCACAATCTCCCTCAAAGCTGAGCTTTGAAAAGTCAGAGTTTTTGGGCTGGGGGGAAACCAAAGTGAGATCTGCTCTCTGCAGAAACCTTTTCTGCCTCTATCTCCCTGTACAGAGGTTCATTAATTTTGCATTTTCTGAGGAGTGGAGCAGAAATAGCCCTCCCCAACTTTTATTTTAATGTTCATCTATGCAAAGCTTTGGCTTCTGTTCACTACAAGGATAAAGCTGCCGCTCACACACTGACTCCTTGTCAAGCTTATTGATGAAATGTTCTCCCAGAAGAATCTTCCCCAGGGATCAGGTGATGACAACATGGCTGATCTCGCAGAGATCATATCACCCTAGGGCAAGGGGTGAGGAATTTTTACCAGTCAGCCATTCTAAAACAAAGACATTGCTCTTCAAGACTCTTCATGATGATGTTCTTCACAGCCAGGTTGGATAGGGCTTGGAGCAACCAGATTTAGTGGAAGGTGTCCCTGTCCATGGCAGGGAATTGGAATGAGATGATTTTTAAGGTCCCTTCCAACCCAAACCATCCCATGATTTAGTCATGAGGAGCTGATTGTAGTGGTGTATCAATGGAGTGAGACTGGCAGCATGGCAGAATGTATTTTTCCTTGTCTCCTAAATTCCATGAAAACTTTTTAAGATACAAAATGAAATCTGCAAGTGAATGCCAGTGAGCTCCAAATGATGAACATATTAAGAAGCACTGAGCCATGCTGTGATAAAAGCTCTCCCTCCTCTCCATTTTAATATATACAATAAACAAGAGTTATTGTCCTGTATTCAATAAAAATCAGCACCAGAGTCTTTATTCCTTCCAGACACAATCTGTGAACCTTGATTTCTGTTTTAATCTGATCAGCACCTATGGCATTTAAGGCTGGAGTTGTGAACAGTACGAACAGTGTAATTTTCTCCTGCTAAATGATATTTTTCCAAAAAAAAGCCTCAGAAAAGAGAAACAAACAGAGCTAGATAGGACCACTTACAAACACAAACTGGGTTTCTTTGCACATGCAAACAAGTTTATGCCAGTCGTGCAGGTGAACATTCATCAAGGCTCAGAAATGCTCCACAAATTTGTATTTTCTTTCATCTCAAAAGCCTGTAGGCTTGTGTTTACGTGTTTTCCTAGATCAGACTCCTGAAGGGTGCTCACTTCTTTGGGGAAGAGGACTAACCAGCCTGGCTGCCTTGCTGTGGTATCACTGGTGACCACCTTTAAAATCCCTGCACCATTTCCTTGCTCTGGTCTGGCTCAAGCCCAGAGGAGGGCGAAGGATTAAGTCTCAAATTCTGAGTCAGAAAACACCAACTGTGACATGAGGTGTTTTTCCGGACTGGTCACGAAAAATGCTATTTCATGGTTGTGTTGATGGTAAAGAGAAATTAATCTTATTCCAATTGCCAGTCTGAAGGAAGACAAAAAAATGATTTATTGCAGTAATGCGAAACTTTGTAAGAATTCATGCTCTGTGTGGGAGCTGTACTAATAATGCTGTTGGCAGTCGTCGCTGCTTTTCAGTTGGACAGAAGAACTAAAACACCGAAAATGTCAGGTGTCACAGATTTTGTTACAGCTCCCCGTGGCTCTGCTGAGGTCATTCCCATTTAACGGACTTTGTTGCTGTTTGGGTATTTTTTAAATTCAGCACACAATGCTTCACCTTCTCCTGCAATCTGCATGGAGCAGACACCAAGGATAACAGCGCCGTCAAGAACACTGAGAGCTGCCAAGTGCTGTGACAAGGTTGTTGCTGTTGCTGACAACCAGCGAGAAGCTGCTTTTTAATGGTTGAATGTTGGCATGTTTTGCTAATGTGTCTGGGAATGGAGGCTTAATATAGCTCATGAGCTACCTGCTGATGCTGAGTGAAGGGAAAGATGAAGCAGAGTTGACTGCTGGAAACACTGGGGTTTGAGGCTCTGGTCTACAAGATTTCACTGTGGCCCTTGGGTGGATCCCAGAAGTTCCTGTGCCTGAAATCCATTCCTAAAACAAGAGCACCATTGCAGGGACAATGGGACAGAGTGTGCTGGGTTGTTGGAAGTGTGCTAATGCTGTTAAATCTTGGTAACAATGGCTACTACATCTCCATTATGTTTGTGAAATTTTAGGGTGCTAGAAAGACCTAAATCTACCCTCCTTCAGTTTAAAGCCAATTCCCCTTGCCCTGTCACTCCAGGTTCTTGGAAAAAATTCCTCTCCAACTCTCTTTAGGTACTGAAAGAGGTTCTAAGGTATCTCTGAAGTTTTCTTTCCTCCAGACTAACAACCCTGGGCAAAACACCATCCCAGCTATGGCTGCAGCACACACACGTGCCCTTATACACTCACTACAAATTTTTGGCCTTTCACTTCGTCCTTCTTGAAAGTCCTGGCTGGCTTGGCTGGTTTGTATCACCAGTCATATGGCACTTAACTAACTTCGCCGCTTCTCTATTTAGATTAGATGTTAGCAAGAAATTTCTTGAGGGTGGTGAGGCTCTGGCACAAGTTACCCAGGAAAGCTGTGGCTGCCCCATCCCTGGAAGTGTCCAAGGCCAGGTTGGACAGGGCTTGGAGCAACCTGGCCTAGTGGAAGGAGTCCCTGCCTTTGGAATAAGATGAACTTTCAGGTTCCTTCAATACAGACCATCCTGTAATTCCATGATTCTATGATCCTTCCCTACTGGCATTTGGCTGAGCAAGCCCAGGACGGGGCTGGCAGCCCATACATGCTGGGCTGGCTGCTGTGGGCTCCCCTGGCATGTTTTTGTTCCCAGAAAACAGCCCCAGCAGCTTGGTTTGGCCACCCTGCAGCACTTGGCCCATGCCTGTGCCTGTGCTTCTGGAGGGGTTTTGCGCTTGAGTGCCCCAAATCACTTCAGGTTCTGCTTTGTGCTTCCCAGCCCACAGGAGGCCTGGAATAATAACTGCGATGCACTGCCTTATTGCTTAAATGCCCTCGTGAATATACTCCAGCCTGATCTACAGTTCAAACAAATTCAATAAGGCAGAGCAGGGTTTAAAGATATTTTAAATAAATTAACTTCTGCATGGATGTTTATTAAGTTTTATGAAGCCATTTACTAAAACGTAACATTTTTTTCCGAAAGGTGCCTGAAATTTTCCCCTCGTGAACTATGGAAATTGCTTTTATAATTGAAATGAGAAATAAGGGCCAAGCTGAAAGCATCTCTCATGGCTCGAGGCACAGTCCTTGTGCCTTTCTAAAGGAAAAAAAGAATTATTTGACTCTCCACGTCTTCTGTTTTTCTTCGCATTTGTGAGGGGTGACGCGGTGCACGATTGCGTGACACCGGGTGGGAAGGTGGCTTGGGAGGAATGGGAAGCTCTGCTTCCCAGGGTTTGGCTTTTTCAAGGAGCCAGCCCTGAGCTAGACAAGTCACAAGCAGACAGCAACATTTTTCACTCCAACTTGAACATGGACTGGATTTCTGCATAAGCCATGGGGGCTCCACTGGGAGCACCGGGCCCAGCACAGAAATCTCTCCTGCGGCCAGGAAACAAGGATGCTGCCACGTGCTGTGGATTTCCACTGCTGAAGACATGAGCTGCAGACCGAAAATACACCTTTGAGCAGAGCAGGACTGAATACCAAATAAAAGGATCCATAAAATGAATTATTTTGATCCTTTAATGCTTGATGGTGTGGGGACAATAGAGGCTCCTTCTCTCCTCATCTGGAAGCAGCACCAAAAAGCCTTTGGGGAGGCAGTGCATTGAAGCTAGGTTTTGGAAGATGGATTTTCCAGGCATGAATGATTACAAATGTTTAAATTTTATTCTTTTGCTGCCTTCCAAGCAACCTTTCCCTCTATCAGAAATCAAAACAGAAGGGTTGAATGGTTAAAAATGATGAAGATTTTAAGGCTCAGCTCAGCTACTGCACAACAGAACATTAACCAGGAGCTGCAGGGAGGATGAAGGTGACTGATTTTTGCTCATTTAGTGTATGGACACTTTAATATTGTGGGTAATACCCAAGCATCCTGTCCCCACAAAATTACATTTGTGTTAGAAAAATAAATGCCAGGGAGGAAGAGGATCACGCTAAAAATGGGAAGACAGGAGGGGAAATCTCACTGTTAAGACACAATAAACTTGCTTCTTTTTCATCATTCTTTGGGGTGATGGCTGACTCCTTCACTGTGTCCCTACAGCTCCCAGTGCAATAAAGCCCCAACCTGCTCAGTTTTCTGGGCAAAGCTGCTGCAGAATAATGGCCAAGATACAACATTTGTAACGTTTGCCCTGCAACAGGGAAAAACAAGCAGGGAAGACAGGCAAGGCAGTAGCTCAGACCCCTGCAGGGCCGCTGGGATCTCAGCAGTCAGAGCAGCTCAGTCTGGCAGCTCAGATCTCCATTCCCAGGCTTCAGGCTCCTGTACTCCACAAGCTCCAAGTCGTGGATGGGCTGGATGCTCTCAATTGCTCTGCCCAGCAGCAGAGCAGGACAGCACTGATCTGAAGCTTTTAACAGATCTCAGGAAGGATTTTTCAAGGCAAACATCACTGATGGGAGTGTACTTCCAACCTAACTAGTCCCCCTCTTTGTTTGCTGACCTGAAGACAGAGGCAGCAGCTGGCGTTCGGATGCTGTTTGTGCTGCAGAGTGCAGGGACAGGAGCACTCGGGGCCCTTCTGCACAGGAGCTGCAAATCCCAGTTTAAGGCAATGGGATTTCACCAGTTCAGACCCCAGCCAGGGTGCCTGTGCTGATAACAGGCTGTGTGATAAAGGCACACCTGCCACTTCAAGCAAAAGCAGCCCAAGCCTTAAATTTGGATATTTATTTCTTAGGATCAATAAATGACAAAATAAAATACCATACAGTACAAAGGCTATATCAGGAATTATCCATTTCATTACACTTTGATCAGTAAATACAGTATCAATAATAGCATGTTACATTGAAAGACTGTTTCCCATTGCCACACAGAATGATTCCACACCCTCTTCTTTCCCTTTGTCACAGAAAATATTACAAAGTAGACACTGACACACTTTTAACATTCATTTTTTCTCCATTGAGCAACAGGCCACAGAAAATAAAGCACATCAACATTTTGTTTCTCAGAATAAAATAAAAAGAAAAAGGTGCACTTCAAAAAAATATTTGCCATAAATACAATATGTGCAGGACTATCAGGTGGCACAGCTGAGGAAGGACTCTGGATCACAAAGCCAGGACACAGCATCATGAATTTTTGGATCAGCAATTTCTGCTTTTGTACTAAGCAAACCCCGACTGAGAACAGCAAGAGCGGTTGAGCTGTGATGTGAAGAACGAGACAGAACTCTAGCAGACACAGCTTTGGTTAAAGAGTCACCAAACAACACAGCCAGGAGGACACCGGGCTGACAGGGCGCCGCACAGGTGCTCCCACGCCCTGTGGATGTTTGCTGTCCCTGCCCAAGGGCAGCAGCAATGCAGCTGCACACGTGATGGGCTCAGACCTGCAGCACGAGCTGTCTGCAGCAGCAGCACACTCGGGGGTGGTTTCCCTGAGCGCCGGATGCTAGAAATGCAAAGGTCCTGCTACTGTCGTGCCCTGCTAACCCTCCTCGCTGACCTGCCATTGAGTTTTCTCCTGAAAAGCTCACTGAAGTGAGGTCTCATGCACCTTGCAAAGAAAGACAAGCTCAGCAGAGCATTCCAACGCTGGTGGACTGGGCCTGTGGTGAGACAGTCCTGTCTGGGGGAAATTTCTGAATAGCAAAATGACTTTATAAACTTGGTTTCACACTCTGCCAAGTGGATGGCTCTGGCAAGGGCACTGTGAAGAGAAACAAAACCTCAAAACAATGTTTGAAGAGGTCACTTGATAGACTCTCTTCAGAATGGAATTTCTCAGAATCCATCTGGGGGCACTTCACATCTGCAGGTTCCACAGATTTTATTCTTTTTTTTTAGTCAAAACAAACAGTTCCAAACACAGGGAATTTGCATAGATGAGCAGAGGCCCCAACACTCACCTCTGCTTCTGTGAGGAGTGCAGCCAAGACAGGGACACAATGGATGGGAGTTTGTGTTCTGTCTAATAGCAAAAGCCATTCACACCAGATTAAATTTAGAAACCTTGTTGGGTTAGCAGATCAATCATTGTTAAAAGGCATGTAAAGAACCATTTCTCTGGTAAATATGGGGCAGTCTGTATCTTTTTCTTCTCTACTGTATCAGCTTTCCTTTACAAGGCCAGGTTGGACAAACCTGGTCTAGGGAAAGGTGTCCCTGCCTATGGCAGGGGTTTGGAACTGGATGGTCTTTAAGGTCCCTTCCAGTGATTCTCTGGAAACCATGGGGATTTGCAGTCAGTTATCCTCACTTCTTTGAGCTCAAGGAAACCATATCTCTAACCTGAATATAGCAAAACTAGGTGAGACGGAAGAGAGGATGAAACCATCTGTAACTTACACTGCTCAGCTCGAGGTTGTCAGATTTGGCCAGTGGAAGAGGTAGCTTTGAGCTGCAATCTCAGATTAAGGCCATGGACCCAGGTCTACTTTCCTGTTAAACTGCAAGAACAGAGCTGTAGGAGTCAGCAAACCACTTGGATAAATCCCCCAAATTCCCCCACTTCTTCAGCACTCGAGTGGCCCAACAAACACTGCAAAGAGTTTATGATAAGCTCACTTTTACTCCAGCTTTTTCTCACGGCCATGTCAAACCAAAAATAAACCTGCCTGCTTCTCTGAGCTGCGATCAAATATTCTGTAAACGGCCAGTGTATCTCAGTAGTAAAAGTCTAAACCAAGCATCTTATGTGAAACAACAATTTTTGTACAGTGTTCTCTAAAATAATCAAGCACATTTCAGGAGGTTGGTTTTGAACAAGTGCAGAAATAATGTTTAATATTTCAAAGGCAAATGAGACATACAGGGTGTTAAATCAAATTGAAAGTCAAAGCAATGCAGTTACAGCTTCCCTGGGTGGTTTTAGGAAGCTCCTCCCAGCTGCTGATTGTATTTAGAGGTGACGTAAAAAAATTTGGGTCATCCAGAAACATTTGAAGTGTCTTGCCTGGAAGGCCAATGTTAAATGTGTGACATCAAGACTCCTCTTCCTCTCAAGGCAGATCTTTCCCCTCTCCTGTTCATGGTACTTGGATTTCCCCGCTAGGCAGGATGAACAGGTTTTCTTCTTCCAACCTGCCCAAGCCATTTCACACACACCATACAGAGAAAATACTTGCTGGTTTCTCATAGATTTCCTTCTGAAGAGATCAGTCTTCCTTTTGCCTCCTTGTTTCAATTTATTTATTTATTTGTGTGCCACTACCTGTTTTCTTTGTCAAAGAGGAATCAGCAGTTCATGAGCGACAGAAGTGCTTGGTCAAACATAATCTCTGCCCTCTGCTTGGTACAATGAGGGCAAGACATCACAAGAAGGCATGACAGAACAGAGCTTGCAGTTTGGCTGAATCAGAAGAAACTAAAGCCCCACTGACTTTTATTTTGAGCCCTTTCTTTTGCAAGCATTAAAATCTGTACTAGGCATTAAAATCACCTCCCATCCCTGGCAGGTGTGGCTGGAGGCCGTGGCTGATGGGCTGCCATGGTGGCCAGCTGGGTTATAAATGCCCCAAAAGTATCACTCACCACCACCAACTGACAGCAAATTCCTCCAAATGGGTGTTTCCTCTGTGCTGAGCCCATCAGGACCTAAACCACAAGTCCAGGGAGCTGGACCTGATGATTCTTGTGAGTCCCTTCCAACTTGGCCTGTTCTGTGATTCTATGATGCAACATCTGTAGCAGGAGATGGCACCAGTGGTTCAGTAACCGGACTCTACCACCGTGTGACCCTCCCTTGGGCCAATCCACACCTCCAGCACCGTGCCTTCAGTTAGGGGCCACAGGTGCTCATTAGCTGGAGGGTGACATGGGATGGGCAAAGCCCAGAAAGCCAAACTGAGCCGACTCTTCTACTTTGTCACCTTTCAGAGGCAAGTCCTGCCCTCCTGATGATGTGTGGTGTGAAAGGGGACACCAGGTCACCACCAGCAAAGGCTGCACAGGGTGACTGGTCAGTTCCAGGTCACCATCTGGGGAAAGAGCCCTTTAGCTTGTCCCAGAGCCTTGTTATTTTGGTACTAAAGACTCTGGAGCAATTTGTTGTATCTTATAAGGGGCTGTTGGAGGTGGAACTATATGGGAGAAAAGCTCATGCTACTTCTCCTTACCAGCTGGGAAATTTCAAAGAGAGTTTTCAGGTCTTGTTTCTTTTCCTCTGGCTTGTTAAAAGAAAGTGGGTTTAGAGTGAAGATTCCCGGGTTTAAACTTATGCTCTGCATTTGAATTATCTGAATATTGGGGGTGCAGATAAGTGTACCAACAGTTCTAGTAGCAAAAAGTAATAAAAGTAAAGGTAGAACAAGAGGACCTGCTGCCTACAGCTGCTATAAACTGAGATGTCAGCCTTGTGGAAATGGCAAGGAAACAAGTGAAACTGGAATAAGAATGGGAAAAATCTGAAGATCCCACAGAATTGGGGCAGATTGCTCTTATCTCAGCAGCCTGGAGCCCTCATGAGCTCAGAGTTTTCTCATCTCTTAATGCAGGCCAGCAAACTGTTCTCCCTGGTAAAAAATAGGATTTGGCTGTACGGCAAAAGGAAGATTTTCCATTTCTGTTCATGTTCATGTTCACTCCATCTGGGCACAGCCTCTGCATTCTTGACTTCGCCAGAGACTCTGCTGTTATGGGTGCAGTGGTACCAAAGCCAGGCACTGTGGATGCCCTAAAGCCAAAGGTGACCCCACTCCTCAGGCCACAGCCACCCCAGCCTAGGTAAGGCATCATCTGTTCTTATTTAATTTCAAGGAGCCAGAGCGGCTCTCTTGAGCACCTCAGTCATATTATTCACAATGGAGATATATTTCTAAAATAACCACCCAGCTCCCTGAGTTTCCACTCCTCCTTCATTGAACATCCCACAGATGAGCATATCCATTCTCCAAGAACATCCCTTTTTGTTCAAAGCTTCTTTCTCCTCATCAAACTCTCTGCTTGGTGCCACCAGGAGATCTCAAACCCTTGGATATGAACACAGCATCTCTGCACTGAGAAAAGGATGAAATGCAGAACAGTTTTGCCTAAGTTGAACACATTTTGGCTTCCCAGTTAACACCACATCTGGATTTATGCCAGACTGAAGTTACATTACATGTAGACATTACTCACAAGAGGCAAGGCCAATACTCGAAAATAACCTCAAAGTTACTGGCAGAACAAAGCCTATTTTTTCCAACAAAAATGACTTTGCTAAACACATTTGTGTTACGTGAATTTGGAGACCATGCATGAAAGTCACAGAGGCCTCTCTCAAGTTTTGACTCCACGATGAATTGCGTTCCTCCTCCTTTGGCTTCAGTACGTAGTTTCCCTTGTGACCTGGCTGGAAAATGTGTGATTGCTGGAGATGCTGTTGGATTTCCTGGTGAAGGCCAGTCTTTTCTTCTTCTTCCTCCATGGCAGGCACAGGATGGTGAGTGTAGAGAGGAAGATCTGGCGGAAGTTTGCTGACACCAGGTTGTAGAGGATGGGGTTGATTGCTGAGCTGACGTAGAAGAGGACGTTTGTCAGCATGTAGAAGTAGTGGTAGAAGTTGTAAAGGAAACTGCAAGAACAGATGGAAGACAAAAACCTGAGCGTGAAGAACTCAAAGTCACGAGGGTGAGAAAAACATGAGCTGCTTTCCAGCTAACCTTCCCAGGCTGCAAACATGGTGCCTGAGCCGCCACAACCCATCTACATCTTCAACTGGAACTGGCTGGAACTGGAAGTGGCCATACCTTTATGAAGATATTGCCCCACTCACCAGCAGTTAGAGACTTATTTAAGCCCTGGGGTCAGACACGATGTGTACCTCGTGCATTCATTTTTCCTTTGGAAATAGGCATTCAAGAAACTGAGAAGCCAGATGGAAATTTGCTTCTGTGTCATACATACACATTAGCTTGACTTTTTTGGCTGCAGTTCTGATCTATAGAGGTTGCAGAAGAGCCAAACTCCAGTAACAGATGCAGCTCTCTCCTCCCTCTGGCAGTGAGAGCAGCATCAGCTCATTCAATGGGTCCCTGGGCTGGGATTTGTCCGTAATGTGGGACAGCATTTCCTGTTCTGGGGGCAAGCTGATGATAGCATGCTTCTGAAACACATCCTGACCACCACAATTTAATGTTTTCAACTGGAACTGGTTGAAAATGTTTTATTATCTTTTATACTTTTGGATATATCTTTCCTTGGGCAACTAAGAAAAACAACCCTGAGCTGGTACGGCATTTATAAACACCACGGGTCTCATTTTCAGAAGATGTTCCTGAGAATCATTTATCTTGGTGAAAATTGCAGACCTTTTTTCTAGTCTGAGCAGTGCCTAACAAAAGATAAATACAGGAGTGCTGGACCACATTGCCCATCCCTCCACACCCCCTCAGCACTGCCAAGGACTGCATGGCCCATCCAGCTCTTACAAGCAGAGTTTCTCTGTGTAGTTGAGAAGAATTAATATTGGAAAAATTTCTTCAGGGGCAAGGCACATGCATTTACAGATGAACATGCCAAACTGCTACAAACTCTTTATTAGCCACCAGAGTGACAGTTCACTATCACTCTGTAAATTCAGTGCTTTCTGAAAATCACTCATGGTTTTAAAAAGAAGAAAAAAATATTAAGTGGATGCAGCCACGATGCATAAATTCCCACTAACTGCAGACAGACTTCTCTACTCCTGTTGCTCAAAGCAAATGCAGTCATTACATAACTGAACAGTGCCTTAAGTGCTTTTCATATAGGAAAGAAAAGGAGGAACAAGAGTTTGTCCCAGTTTGTGCCTAGAGCTCTGTTTTCATGACTGAAGATAGATTTTGGATTTTACTATGGCTGGATCCACAGTCCCATTCAGTAGACTGCTATAGCCTAATTTATTATATTCTGTGTTTGGAGTCGATGGGATTTTAGTTTTTTATTGTTGTTCTGCTTTTTTGTGTTGTAGATTTTTTTTTCTTTCCCTTGAAAGAAACAGCCCCGGTCTCAGGGAGAACAGGGATGTAACAACACGGGAGGAGTGCATCCCTTGGCATCTCAGGCTTCCCCAGTGTGTGTCCCCAGACAGCATTAGCTCTTAATGACATATTTAAAAATAATAATTAGTTTGGTGGCTGCTTTGCTGAAGAACCTGGCCTGGTGCCTCAGAAAGGAGCAGGGAGCTCCTGGGGTGCCTTTGCACATCTGTGGGCAGTGCATGTGCGTTTGTGCAATTATCCCAGAAATCTCTGACAATCTGGGCACTTCCAGTATCAGCAGCCACTGCTGGTATTTTATTTTGATCCACTCCCTGCAAAACCCAGTAAATAATCTGGTCCAGACTCAGTAAGTAGCACAGTTATTCCCCCACCTGTGTCATCTCCCCTGTCAGAGAGGAAATGTGGCCTCGTGGAGCTAAATCGTGTGCTGACAGGAGCTGCTGCATCTTAGGGCTGGGGATCAATATCCCTGGCACAGAGACTGAAATCCACTCCGGAAGTACCAACCCCCCGTCCAAATGTCATTTCATCAAGGGCTGCCAGACTGAAGCCCCATCGGGCAGGGGTGAGGAGGAGGAGGGGTTGATGATGTGTTTTGGTTCAAGATAATGCTTCCTACACCGTGTCTGGGGGATTTAGGTAAAACAAAGGCTCTTAATTTGCCTGGAAAACACTGAGACATCCAAAAGAACAAAAAAAAAAAAACAAACAAACAACAAACCAAAACAACTAAACAGCAATTAGGAGTTTGAAACTTTAACCCCTCGGCTGGAGATCACCTTTGTTCCCAGATCCACGCCCCCACCTCCACAGCTGTGGATGCCCTGGCATCCCCAGCCCCAGCCTGAGCCCCCAGCCTGTCCTGGCACGGGGGGACCCCGTGTCCCCCACGTTGTGACTCACTCTGTCCAGTGGCTGGAGGGGACATAGCAGAACATGAGACGCCGTATGTGGTAAGGGAGCCAGCAGACCACGAAGGCGATCACCACAGCACCTGCAAGGCAGGAAAAAAGCCCTTAACTTTGTGAGCAATTCTCCATCAGGGTGAAAAAGGGACCTGTCTGCTTGGGTTTAATTGCTGCAACCGTTTTCCTGCAGCCCCACTTGTTCTTGTACTGCTGTAGTGCAAAGAATTAATAACCCTGAGGGAAAACCAGCCTGCAAATGTCTGTAAAAACAAGCAAAACAGAAGTAATAGAAAAGAGCACTAAGCACTGGGGCAGGGACGTTAGGAACAACAGAAGGTACATATGAAGGCTGGCAATGCCTAGTTCAGCCACTGGCTTAGAGGAAACTCTGCTTGCATATGTGTTGCATGCCCTTGTGGCACTGGGTACCTCACCCAAAGAATTCGCAGAGACAGCTGGTGTGTGAGTGTGTTACTCGTCCAGGTAGACAGGGAGCCAGAGCCACTCTATCCCATGAGTTTGTTACATGGAGCCACTGGCCACAGTCCCCACAGTGCTGAGCATCATTAAACTGCTCTTTCTAGTGGCAGGGCTCGTCCTTTTGTTCTGCATTTGTGCCATACCTGAGATTACAGCCTGTTTGGGTCTGGATTTTGCCATAATAAAAATGATCAATTAAAGGGTAAACAGAGAAAGACACTATGGCTTTTTTCCTTTCCAGATTCTGAGGGATGTCAAACAATGAAAAATAAAATGCAACAACTCCGAGGCATAAAACCGCTGTTGATAGAGTGCATTTGCCAGTCTGGATTAAAAAGTAGATCTATCGGGCAATCAAAAGAAAGATTTGTTTCATTTTGTAATATACATTTCAACTTCTGTATGGAACAGCAGGATTCTGGCAGAATCCTAGCAGGAAATAAAGAAATCTCAGTTAAAACATAACACAATAAAAGGCAAGAAGAAAATAAAGACTAAATAAAATAATTATGTTAATTTTTGGTCCCAAATTTGCTGTACAGACAACAAGGGACACATCACTCTTGTCCTTTATGTGACCTGTAAGGGGCTGGGAAGCAGAAAAGCTCTGCTCCAGAGTGAGGTACCACAAGTGCAATGTGGATTTAGCACATGGAGCCAAAGGCTGGGTTTTTTTCTGCCTTGGGATTGAAAATATTTATGTGGGTATGTCCCAAACCCAGACAATGTTATCTCACAGGGATTATGTCGTAGCTCAAGGAGAAAATGCGCAGATGTGTTTCCCTTGGGAAACACTTCTGCAGTCCAGAAGGAACAAGTATGGCTGTGGCTGCGTCTTCCCATCACTGATGCTTAGCCAAGAGGCACAAGAGAGCAGAAATTAAATAATCCCTGGTGTCCAGCTCCATACTCACACCTCACTCCAACTCCATGAGCTCCCTCTCTCATTAAACACGCAGCTAACAATGGAGAAAGTTCTATTCCATCATGCATGACAGCATCTTCCAGGAATGCTGCAAAACCCATTTATCCAATAAAGATTTAAGCAGCTGAAGGGACATGTTTTGGAAAGAAGGCTAGAGGGTCTGTTTTTATTCTCATGTTCAAGTGAATTCATTTTTTCAAGCTGTTTTTTGGCTGCTCTCTGGCCATAGTGATCACAGATGTAATTCATCACCAGACAGCCTGCAGCCCTTCAGATGCCATCAAGTGAATGAATTTAACCTGTGTCTGATCCTTCCCTGAAGAGCTTTGATAGGACTTTGACAGGAGAGCCCCTGCATGACATGTGGCACAGGAGAGGTGGGGGCACCCCCTGGAAGCTCGGTGGGAGCATGGATGCCTTCCTTACTCCTTCACATTTCTGAGCACCTGCTTTTGGCCACCTCAGAAATTCATTTCTCTGTCAGATGGGCCTTTGGTTTGCCCTGGATGGAGCAGGACCCCCAGAATTCTCCAGGAGATCCCTCCCAGGGGCTGCAGGAGAAGCAACACTCTCCAGCCTCTCCTGCTCCATCCGTCAGCCTCGGGCCAAGAGGAGCGAGCCAACATCACAGCTCCAGCCCATCTGCTCTCCCAGCGCCTGCACAGGGTTAGCTGGATTTTCAGGCTGCAAAAGCAGCTTCCCAAATGGCTCCAAACACAGGTTCATTCAGGCACATCATAATTTTTGCAGAAGCCTCCACTTGCTGGCACTCCTCAGCTGCTCACCCCCGTGTGCAGCTCTTTAGGAACGGCAGGATCAGGATTCTTTTGACAGCCAATTATGAGAATCTCACACATCTGCTTGTTAAATTTACCAACACGTTAAATGAAAGTGGTTTTCTCCTGGTAAACGATCTCTGCTTCTGCTGCTCAAGCAATGCTGTGCCAAATAATATGGATCTATAGTAACAAAAACACATATTGAGAGAAGTATCTGCTTAACATCAGCAATTAAGTAATCTGTGATAATTCTGTAATATTACATGCAATCACTCTGCAATTAAAACTCTATTAAACATGTGAAGTGCACTGGAGACACTTAGGGTCTGATTTGGAAGTCCCAGCTGGTTGACACACTGTGCAGTTCTGTGCTGTACAGATTAGGAGATCCCGACCTGAATTTGTCACCCTTAATCCTTATGTTCTCATTTTATCATACAAGGGATCAAGCAGATTTAGGGTGGCTATCCTGCCCTCTTGGGTCCTCTCCCCTGGGAGAAATATGAAATACAAGACTGTGTTTACTTTCACCTAATACAGAATGAAAATATCCTTTTCTCCCAGATACTTGATTCTTTTTCCTGCTGTTTTGTTCTTCCCTGAGCACCTGCCTGTCAAAATGGTTGAGCTGTAAAACAAATCCTGGGCAAACCATCTGCCAAAATGATTTTTTATTGTTGTTATGAGCTCCTAGGATGTGTTCTTCATCATCAAAAGCTTGACACATGGGTTCCTTTGGTGGAGTAAGAAGGAGCAAGTCAGTCTGCTGGAGCTGAGCACTGCAGGGGAAGGGTTTGACTCAATGTGTGATGGGGTGACTCTGCAGGATGGTGTTCGTGAAGTTGGAGATTTCCTGCCTTTATTTTTTGAACTAAAAATAAACCAGACACATCCCTCACTTCTAATTAATTCAATAAGGTTCTAATAGGAGCAGAGCTGCTCCGTGAGCTTCTGATATTTCCCATATTCGAGTAAATGAGGTGCCAAACCTCAAGGCTGGGGAGTGGACGTGGGACCCCAGCAAGATGACCCCAGATTGCCAGCAATGGCAGGGAATGGTCCTTCCACCAATGTATGCCCTCACTTCCCTTCTAAATCAAACTCCCAATTTAAATGTGTATTAAACCCTGAATTGTTACATCCTGTGTCTTTCTATTTTGTCTTATAATGGCTCTTTTCTCTGCCTGTTTGAACTGCATGCCAAGGAAGAAGGGGAGAGGAAGGAGGAGTGGCAGAGGACGAGGCCTGGTTTGCTTTTCCTTCAGGAAGGCCCGCAGAGACAAACATCAATTCTGACTGACACCTTTTTCATTGCGCAGGAGATTTAAACCGTGCCAGTCTCGATTCTCAGACTAAACTGGACGTGGGAGCAATCCTGGAAGCTAAATTCTATTAGATCACACCGAGTATTTTATTTTGCCTTGTGTGTACCCCGGGCTGAGGCCTGCCCTGAGGTACTGCCCTGCTGCAGGACCATGCGTTAGCATGTGCTCGGGGCAAGGCACCGCGAGTAAGGAGCCCGTGGTCTTGGTGTTTCCCTGAGCTCAGGGGTGATGCTGGGGGGGTTGCAGCCCCCATGGCTTTGTGGGGCCATGTGAGGCTGGGAGTGGCTCAGAGCCCGGGGCAGCGATGGGTGCGGAGCCGCGGCTGCTGACTCCGGCGGCCCGGGAGCTGCAGCGGCACGAAGCACTCGGCTGGGCTGGTGTCCTCCTCCTCCTCCTCCTCTCCTCCAGCCCCCTGGGAGCGCTGAGTCGCTGCCCTGCGGTGGCCCTCGGCGAGGGTACCCCTCTGTGCTGTCCTCCTTTCTCTGCAGGAGAGGCAGAAGGGGGATGCTGCTCCTCCTTATGAACCACCTCTGCTGCTGCTAAGGCCTCTGGGGAGGCTCAGATCCATCTTCCCTCGACGGTTTTGTCCAGACCATTTCAGCCATTTTTTTTTTCTTTTTCTCTGCGTTTGGAGGGCAGCTGAGCCACATACCGATGTGGAACAGCACGGTGGAATTCCTGAGCAAAGGCAGGAGCTGTTTGGGGAGGTAGTGACCCCCCTGAACAGCAGCTCTCAGCCTTTTCTGTGTCTCAGACTCATTCCCAACACTGCCAAAGGGGTGCACACACACCAGCTGGTACTAATGAGCTGTACAAAAGACTATCGGGCTCCTGTCAGGGTAATGCTGATTTTTGGAGAAACAATCCTCGTGTATCACAAGCTCCTGGGTTTTATATACTTACTCAGTTGATGCCATTACAAGAGAACCTCTCACAAAGTGCTGTTTGATATGAAAGGTGGGGAAAGCTGGGCCAAGTGCAGGCACAGCTGGCACTGCCTCGTTAAACCTCGAGGTGCTGTTTATATTAACATGATGTTCTACTTGACAGGCTGTTGGCAATATTTATATCAGCAGGCCCCAAAGTAGGGATTGCAAGAGCTGCCAGAGTAGGTAAGAGCCCAGTAAAATTAAAACTACTTATGCTGGTATTTGGGTCATAAGGCTGTGGAATAAAGGATTTCCATAAAAGTCGATAACAATCAGCAGGGATTGGGGACCACCAGTATGAACCAAGAGTACTCAGGAGAGCAAACAAGAAACTGGGAATAACAATGAGTTTGAGAAGTCTTTAGCTCCTTTAGACACCACTGAAAACACACAGCATCTGCTGGATACAATCCCCTAATTCTCTTGAACGTATTATTGAAAAAACCCTAAGTTCTTCTTTATTAGCGAAAGCGAGACAGCCCAGTGAATGGAAAAACCTTTTGGCATTCAAAATCAACATATTTCACTCAGACTATATTCTCCAGTCCTGATTTTTAATGGCTTCAGATGACAGATTTGAAAATAGATGTGAATTCCTGTCCCAGCTCACTCCAGTGGTTAAGTCATCCCCTGGCACCAGTTTCATCCATAAGGAGCAAGGCAGAAAATACAGACTAAAGCTGGCCCAAGAACAGGCACTAGCAAGCAGCACATCACTGCTGTCCCAGTGCAAACTGGGGTCTCTTCCCAAGTTTCCTCCTAAGGTAATTATTCTTTTGGAAATTATAGAAGAGGTTGCTTGGTTCCATTTAAACTTCATTCATGCCATTTCCCCTGTGGATGTCTGGATGTTTGGAGGCAAAGGAAGAAGAAAGGAAGAGAATTTCCCCTTTGAAAGATAGAGAAGGGATCCCATCCTATCCTCACCAGGTTCAAGTCTGTTTCTATTTGGTGAGATCAGGTGTAACCTCTGCTGCCCTTTCTTCTTTCCCCTCCAGTTTTGAGTTTCACATATACTTTGCTCCTCCCAGAATGGTTTCTGCTCATCACAGGAACCCTGGAGCTGTATCCACTGCATGCTTCCAAGTGACTAAAGCCCGGCCAGACTTCATGTTTAGAATCACATCAGTTAACTTTTTAAACACTCACGTTGTCACAGCTTAACACCTGGAAAATCTGCTTTCAGGGCATGGCAAATCCTGCAGTTTTCTGCAGAGATGCAGCCACAAGAACCTGCAGTTCCTGCAGGAATGCTGTGCCAGGCAGAGCTGTGGATTCAGCAAAGGGACACAACTTGGGAGAGGGGAAAGAAGAGACTCCCTGCCCCAAGAGGTGCAGCCACCCCAGTGTTTTGCTCCTTGGAGGGTGTTTACAGAGTGCTCTGATGCTGTTCGTTTTATCTCGCTTGGCAGGCAGCAAAGTAAACCTACAACTACAAACATCTCTGGGAAATATATATAATTGTTAAATAGGTAATTTATCCTCCCAAATTTCAGTGTGACACTACAGCTGTTAAAATCAGCTTCCACTCAAGCTTAATGCTGCAGGGGTTTTGCTGAACTCCACTTGGAGTTGCTCAGACTTTTTATTAGAGATACAAACTGCCACGCATTTTGTTCCTTTCTTGAAAAAGAAATGATTCATGAACAAATAAATCTGCTTTCCTTAGAATATAGGAATTATGAAATACAACTGCTTAAGGAGTTTTAGACTGGTGCTCTTCTGTGTATTGTGGTTGCAAAGTATGAGCTATTTACTATTCCTGTCTGTAGGCTGGTTATACTAAATCTTATGGCAATATCCTCCTCCTGAGATGAATAACTCAGACTTGGAGCATTGGTGAGGAGAAATGATGGACTCTTCAAAGTATTTGTTCAGAAGGAGAATTATTAATGCACAAATTAATAAAATACATGGATACATCATTAATTCTTGGCCTTTGTCTTGTATTACTTGACAAAATGGAGAGACCCCAAAATCATAATTTAAAAATTCACAGGCGTCCAGTAAAAAATGCAGCTTGACTTCATCTGCTAAAAGGCATTTTACTGAGGCATCACCCAGCCAGCTGTGGGAGACTGAAGGATATCCTTTTAATTGGTTAAACCTCTAAGTGCTTTATAATTGCTTTCACTAAGCAGCTTCAGTAACAGAGCAAACGCTACCTGGAACTGATTATATTTTAATAGGCTTAGCCAACATCCCCTTGCAAAGCCTCCCCTTGGTGTCCATCAGTTTGTCTCAATATCGTTATCAGAGCTCAGCTGTGCCATTCAATAACTCCTGCCTTCCTTCCATCCACCTGGGAATTGATCTGACAGGCAGGCACGAGGTGCTGAGGGCTGCTTGGAGGAGAAGGGGCTGCAGGCAGGTGTACTGGTGGGAGTATCAGTCCATGCCACAAAGCTGTCCCTTTTCCAGATGGCATTTCATCTGAACAGAGCTTTCATCCTGAGCCAAGCTCAAACACACCCTGATTTTTGAGCAGCACAGAGAATTGAGGTTGTTCAGCCTGGAGAAGAGAAGGCTCCAGGAAGAACTTGTTGCAGCCTTCCAGTGCCTAAAGGAGCTCCAAGACGGCTGGAGAAGGACTTGGGAAAAGGGCCTGGAGTTACAGGACAAGGGGAATGGCTTTAAAGTGAAAGAAGGAAGGGTTAGACTAGATATTAAAAAGAAATTCTTCCCTGTGCGGGAGGTGAGGCCCTGACACAGGGTGCCCAGAGGAGCTGTGGCTGCCTCATCCCCGAAGTGTCCAAGACCAGGTAGGATGGGGCTTGGAGCAGCCTGGGATAGTGGAAAGTCTCCCTGCTCATGGCAGAGGGTGGAACTGGATGAGCTTTAAGGTCCCTTCCAACCCAAACCATTCCATGATTCTATGATTGTCCTGGTGTGTGTGTGTTCAAGGATTGTTTAGAATTTTATTGGCATATCAGGCTGTGCAATCAGAAAATGTTCACACTTCTGTAAAGCCTCACACAGCTTTGGGGGACTCAGCATTCCAGGGCTTCAACATGGCCAAGGAATAGCAACACAAATTGGAGGTGGTTTAATGGAAGGATGAAGGAGTGTATGCAATCTCTTGCTGGAAGGTATTTTTAACAACAGAACTGCTTGCCCTGTTATCCTCAGAAAAAAAGCTGGGAAGCTGCAAGTGCCTGGAGCCCTCTGAATTTGAATCCTCACACCTGGTGAACTCTGACAGCAGAGAGGGAATTACAATCAGGAATCTCATGCTTACTGACTTAATGAGGTGGCTCCCAGGCAACAGGCCTGACACATTCCTTGATCCTGATCACTCTCATTATTTTGTACATGACCAAAGTCAGACAGAGCCAAGAAAACACACAAATGCTTCCAAAAAAGAGGAAAACACTATTGTGGATATTTTGAATGAGGCTGTTAGCCTGGCCACTTTTAGCTCTTATTTCAATGTAAACAAATACTCAATCTCAGTACATTTGCAGCAAGGGAAGGTTTTTGCTACTCTGATCTTATCCAACAGCTCTGCACACCATGAGCCACAAAAAAATTATTTTCTAAGCACTACTTTTACAAGTTCTGAAACATTTTACCCTTAAACTCAAATCAACCTCCTCTGTACTTCAGGCCAAAGTTTACTTTTGGAAATGGAAAATACTTTTACCCCCATGAAGCACGGACATTCTGCCAACAGTTTTATGAGGGGGAACAAGTGTCATTTTTCTTTTCCTGCCCTCTTCCATAAATGAGCCCAGACTCTGTTCATGATTTTGGCTGTCATGGATGCCAGGATAAATCATGGGCATCCTTGTGTATTTTTTGCTACTTTTCAGACAGCTCAGAGACCTGGGTTATTAAAATATAACTCATGAGGAGCAGGTGACAAATGTGAGTGTGAATCAAGCACCCCCAGTAATCAAGTGAATCTGAAAAACTGAAATGCAGCAGGATTTCTCTCCCATTTGCTAGATAAAGAGAGTATTTCTGCACGGTAGAGTGAATCACAGACAAAAGTGAGGGAGGATTTTTTATTTGCTGGATCTTCCTCGGCACAGAGATGCAACAAACAGCTGCCCTCTCATTTCCTTCCCAGCAGGGAGGAGAGCTCACTCCTGCTGCCGGGGTGGCCCTGAGGAGATGCCTGGAATACCTGGGCATCGCTGCATGGGCCCGTGGTGCCACATCTGACCCACTTTTGAACCACCTCAGGCTCCAGACTGAAACCCTCACTTTTGCCAAATATTCTTAGCTTTTGCAGCACACAGCAAACACAAAAATTTGCCTGGAGAAGGAAAAGAGGAAGCAGAAGAAGATGAAAAAGAAAATTATGCTTATTGTTCAGAAAGTGAAGGGCTGTTTTTCAGTGCCTCAGAGGAGATGTGGACCTGTGGGTGAGGGGTGGATTTCCTCCAGTGCTGAGGAATGCCAGATGTAAATTTATGTTTCTCTGCTTTTATTCATGAAGAGCTCTCTCTTCTTGATGATCAAAGAAGATACAGTACTAAAAGGAGACAGAGAGGTGTGAGGTGGTGTAGCACGAGTGAGAAAAGGCAGCTTCTCACTTCATGGCAGCAGGCAGAAGTGTTAAAAACCAGACAAGGATAGCATGGAGCAGAGTCCCTATAGGCTAAGAGGGGAAGCAAGGCTCCCTCCTCACCCACCTGTGGACAGGAGTTCACTGGGGTGCAGAGACAGTAAACAAACACAGCCCAACAAGGTAATTGTGGGGAATTTCATGTCCCCTGTGTTTTTCTTTCCTTTCTCTCAGTAGGTGTTTCCCAGATGGACGCCGGGATGCACATGGTGGCTCACCTGTGGCATGGCAAGGAGTGCTGCATGGGACGCATTCCTTGTGAAAAACAGCTGGGAAAATGTCACAGGGGCTCCTGGTGCCTTCTCTAGGGATTTCTCTTGTTGGAAACGTGGTCTGGGCCAAAGCACTTCAAATACCAAGATGCCCCATCCCTGGAAGTGTCCAAGGCCAGGGTGGACAGGGCTTGGAGCAACCTGGGATAGTGGAAGGTGTCCCTGCCCATGGCAAGGGTTTGGAACTAGGTGGACTTTAAGGTCACTGCCAGCCCAAACCCTTCTAAAATCACCAGAACATCAGAAAGCTTTCTGCTAACAAATTCTCCCCATCTAATGTTTAAAACCACTGTGGGCACACTTTGTTAGCTATTTTGGGTACTATTTTTGAGCTGCTTTTGCTTTATCTTCTGTAAGGTTAAGCTACTAGATTCTTTGGTCTTTTCCTCAGCTTATTTAATCAAGACATCCACTATTCTGCAGTACAGCTCAATTCCTGAGTGCAGGATCTTTTATTTAAGCTCTGCCTGAACCAGAGCTCCGCAGAAAAAGGGAAGTAATGAAACAATACGAGCAAGGCTTAAATTGCTGTCGACTAAGTCATTAAAATGCTGTGTTGGGTTTGCTTTTCCAGAGTGAGCAGGTCTGCTCATTAGCTTTGCAAACCAACAAGCAAAGACAAAAGGAGAGGGGGTTTCGAGCGAGAGTGTTTTCCAATTTCTGCCTGTTACTCTTGGGGTTATATTTATTTAGACACCTCCAGCCAGCTGCACACCGAGGGAAGGTGATACTCACGCAGGACCCTCACGCCGTGTTTCAGGGCTTGCACTCTGCTGGGCTCCATGGACATGCTGAGCATGGTCTGCTGCCCACCAATGGTGCACACCTGGTTCTCCTGGGCCGCCTGCTTGAACATCACCAGCAGCTGGTTGGCGATGATGGTGTTGAGCACGGAAATGACGACCATGGGGAACACGAAGGAGATGAAGGTGTTGACCTGCAGGGGAGAGATGGATCAGACAATCAGGGATAGGATCAGCAGAGCAGGAGGCTGGGTTTTATTTCTCAAAACAACAGATGAGCAGCCTGCAGTGGAAATATTTCTCTCCTCTTACTCAGCTGGTTTTGAAGGTTTATTGTACAGAGGGAGAACTCAAACACTGCTGATGCAGGTTCATTCATGTCGGTCAACACCCAAAACAAGCAAAATCATTCATATCTAATTACATTCTTTTCCTCTTTTCAGTGCAGTTCATTGCCAGAAATGTCTCGACTGAAACATGCCATTGATCTTTCCATCTCACAACCAGCAGGATGCTGCTTAGCTTTCATCATGCATAGCATGACTTCTAAATACAGTGTGTTATTGTCTTTTCCTGCATTATAAGCACTCTTTGGGATCTCTTTAACTATCTTTTTTTGTCTTCTGTCCTTTCCCTGTAGATTTAATGACAGCGTTTTGTTACCTCATACCTAAATTAAATAAACCTTGTGGCTTAAAGGATTAAAATTGATCAGAATAAACAAGTGGAAATCGTAATGTTTTTAGTACAAATTATTTGATTACCACAGTTTTGATGAAATTAAATGGAGGATCAAATTAAGCAGTGATTGAATCAAGTAGAAGTCACAGTTCATGTCAAATGCAGGAAAGCTTTTGGACTGTTTAGAAACCTCAGTGGAACTGAGCTTGGCAAAGGGCAGCCTAGGGAAACAGAGGCAAGTGCAGGGTTTGCCTGCACATCTGCAAGGGATGGGGAGCTGCTCAGCTAAGCCCAAGAGCTCGTCATCTCTGCTGGATGACACAGGAGGAGACTCAGTATGTCACTCATACGTGGTGAGTGTGGAACAAATCAAAAGCCCTTCAAGTTTTTAGAATTTAAAAATATTGACAAGAATTAAGCTGTGCTGCAAATCACTGTGAAAGCAATCGTATTAGAAGTGATAAAATGACAAAAAGATGAAACTATGAAACTCAAGAGGGAATTTGCTCAATGGGAGGGCTCCAAGGCAGGCTGACTTCTTCCCCAGACAGTGATTTATCTTTCACCTCAGTGATGTAGGACACAGATCAACCCTGCACTCCAAGCCAACGCCAGGTCCCTCTGAAGATTGCAAAACCTCATGTAGAGACAGGTGCTCCATCTGCTGGGATGGAGATATCCCCTCTCCACCCACCCACCCCTGCTGGACCATCACCACGGTGGACAAGGTTCTCCGTGCACCTTGTGTCTGGTGCAGATTTGTGGGCTCTGTGCTCTGGAGGGATTCAGAAATGCTGGAGGTGAATGGAAATCACCCAACCACAATCCCAAGATGCTGCAGGGCATCCATAAAAGAAATGAGCAGCACATAAGCACGTGGGAGCAGAGGCACATCAGAAGCACTTCACTTTCTTTGTCTGTAAATCTGAAGCAGAAAATCCTTTTTTTGGTGAAGGCAGGCGCTGTTGTTGTTGCCCAGGTTTTCTTTGGATGGATCAAGTCTCAGTACAACTTTGTGCTCCGGAGCTCAACATGTTAAGCAAAAGTACCAGCTGTTTTTTGTCTCTCGCCCACATTGTGAGAACATCCTCTCCCTCTTATGCTGGTAATAATCACAGAGCTCCTCTTCGGGCTGAGTGAATTCCTAGATATACCCCATCACTACAAGCTACTAATGGCCTCTTTTGTTAAGTATAAACCAGTTTTCTATGCTTCTAAAAGACCTCACAGCCCCCTGTATATAAAGAAGACTTATCTTTTGGAGTTACCTCCACAGGCTACGACAGATCATTAAGTAGTAAAGACCAACTATTTAACCTTTGCGATGCAGCCGGGCTGAGCTGGCGCACACAGGGGTGAAATGATTGCTCAGATTTACCAGGTCAGACTAAGAAATGAACCCTGTAGCTCCTCTCTCCAATTTCTGTGCCTTTAGCTGCAGAATGCCCTTCTTCTTCCCCACTGCTGAACAATGCCTCCACATCAGCAAAATGCAGCACTTAACTCTGGAAATGTTTCACTCTGTCACCTGAGATTCAGGATTTATTGGTTTTCATTCTAAAGTTTTGCCCTAGCTGTGAATTAGACTTGCTTGATATAATTCTGCAGAACTCTAAAAGTCTTTTCCAAGCTTTCTTAAAAGCCTTGATTCATTCCATAATTGCATTGTGAAGGATTTTAGAGAGCTTAAGAAATTGACTAGAATAGCATTGACTTTCCCTTTTAGGAATTGTTATGATAAAAATGGGGAATATTGCATACTTTCTATCTAAGGCTATATTTAAAGATTTTTTTTTTTCCCTGCCTTGATTTGTAGCAAAACTCTCATATAGTAAAAATAAATAAATAAATATTTTCCCCAGTAGCAGAATGTTTTAATCTGTTAAAAGAACTATGAATTATTTGCAAACACAAAGTCCCAAAGTACATAAGGGCTAGAAAAGCCAGTTTTCCTAAGCAAAACCTTTATATTCTCTGTTTTTTTATCGAGCTGCTTGCTAGGAACCCAGCACATCAGTGCAGCAACACTTCATTTTCAGGTGACTTTGCACGCTGCTGGAGCTGGTGCCCCCAACAACTTTTCAAAGTCAGTGGAAAATTTCCCACTTGCTCAAAAGGAGCTGGTCTGGGATCCCAGGACTACATATTCGAAAGTTCCGGAGCAGGAAGACTTGTAGAGGTGTTTAATGGGTTTTTTTACAGTGTCTCTTAACATCAGTGGGCTAAAGTGGCTACAGCTGTCAGTGAACTGGGAGCCTTAGGATCTTCACAGATCTTTACAGACTACTCTGGCCCTCGGAAGGAGGGTTTAGAGAGTGTGCAGGCTCATTTTTGACCTGAACGTCTCAGATTTATGTTGGGTCACCATGGAAAGCACAGTCTGTGTGAGGCTGGATCTACACTAATCCTGTGTTCAGGGTTGTTTGGGTGCACAAGCACAGGGGTCTGGCCTCATCTCTGCCCTCACCAAGCATGGTTCAGTCTGGTTCCCCTCCCCTTCAAAACTGATGTGTTTGCACCAAAGTGAACCCACCAGAGCCCAGCAGCACATTGGGCAGAACGAGCTCAGTGCAGGAGCCCAAAGCTGTGCATGGAAGGGCTTAGCCCTGGCTGCTGTCTAGGCTAAAAAAAACCCCATAAACACAACACCACAAACCTCGTGACTGTGCTAAATCTTCGTTAAAAAACAAACAAACAAAACAAAACAAAACAAACAAACAAACAAAAACCAGGAAAAAAAAAAAAGAGAAAAATCCAATATTGCAGTATTTGCCAGTGGCAGGACAGAATGAACCACTAACCCAGTTCCATGCTGCTGTCACTGCCGGAATCAGTGCAATCCTAAAAGCTGCTCAAGCACCAGGCTGGCAGCATCTGTGGGATGGGATTAGTCCTCAGCACCAAATCGTGTTTTGTCTCAGAGAACAACAACCTTCCCTTCCAGCACCGCCTGAGCAGTGACAGACTGAGACCCAAGCCACTCTTCTCTGGCTGTGCTGAGCAGGACAATGACAACACAGATGTCACCTGAGGGTGAGCTCCCAGCAATAACCTCTGCTGAGGCCCTGAACCCCCACAGGCATGTCTGAGGTATCTGATCACTTGATGGATGCCAGGACCTGGCAGGGACACCTCTGTGACTGACCTCATCCTCAGAACTACAACACCTTCATTGTCCCCAGGGTGGTGACAATGACATTCCTGGCTCCATCAGCACCAGCAGGCCTTGAGGTCCTCTCCTGCCCCAGCACTGAGCCTTCCTGGCTCTCTAATGATAATGGTCATCCCACCTTTCTCTTGGCTATTTACTGCCAAAGGTGACTTTAATATGAAATAGGAATCATTACAATTATGCAGGGTTTGCAGGACGCAGGAGATGGAGCAAAGCTGAGGGTGGGGCCTCATCAGCTCATGAGAAGATAAATGGAAATCTGTGGGAATTAAATCAAACTTCTGGAAGGGAAAATGATGCAGCTATCAGCCTCATAGTTAGCTCAACAAAAACCAGACTTTGTGTGAGACAGAGAATTCAGCCTTGTGAGTTTGCATCTTCCTTCCAAACAAGAGTGTGGGAGAGACACGGGGGAAAGGACAGCAAAACCGAGGGACAAAAAAGCAGAACCCAGTTCTCAGGTTTGTGATTCTTCCTAAATCTTTTGTGTGGACAACTGCTCCCCTGGCTCTGCTGAGCTTCCCGCTGACATGATTCGCTTTCGTCAAGTCATCCCTCAAATTATTTGACTGTGTGGTTTCCCTGGGTTACCACCAGAAGCAGCCATCAGCCCTTGCAGCTGTGATGGAGAAGATGAGCACAGAACTCCACACAGGAACTCCCCAGAGGGCTTCAACAAAGTCCTGTAAATCAGAAGGTTTGCAAAGATTTATTCTTTTGTCCTCCGAGGTGACTGCTGGAGGAACACAGATTCAGAGGTCACTTTGGAAAAAGATGGGGTTTGGATCCCTACTACAAGCCAAGGCTTCTTTTTTTTTGTTAGATATATCTGAAGGCAAGGAGGGTGAAATTTACGAGTATTACACTTGTTTACGGGTCACCTTTGCTCCCAGCAAAACTCCATCACCTGAGCCACTGAGGCTGACTGCTCCCATTGTCCATCAGCACACGATTTTGGAGAGGCATAGAAAAAATAAGTGAGGTCTTGGAGAACTTAAGAGGTTAAAAGTAAAACCATTCGGCTAAAGGCTCTTCTGGAGATTCAGTGGCAAATTCAACACTGTGAGTATTTATGATAAAAACAACCAAGAATCAGAACTACCCACAACATTTTAATTGAAAGAGTTTTGATGAGAAAATAAAAAATACTGAGAACATTAAAGATTTTTGAACATGGGTCTTGTGTTTTCCCTCATGTCTTTTTTCCAGATAAGTAAATAAAATCCACCAAAGCCAATGGAGCATGAAATGCTGGTCACAGCAGCAGCACAGTGTGGTGTATCCCATGGAGCAGCAGCTGGGATGCTCTGCCAGCAGGAGCAAGACCCCCAGAGTGGCCATGGGGGCCAGCTGAGATTAAGGGATAATTTTAACCCTGGGTTATGACAGGGATTTTGTGTCAGAGACCAGAGATGTTCCCTTGTAGTCTGATAAATGAGGTGACAGCAGAGCCAGATCCTTGGTCTCTGTCAGCACAGCCTCTCCAGGGACATGGCCCCTTCCAGCAGTGAGCTGGGACACCCAGAGAGATTTTTCTCCCTTTCTTCTTGGGGCTGTGGGAAGGACAGTTAAAATGGAGAGAAGTGTGGATGATGATGAGCTGGTAAAACTTCATCTGCACCCACTAAGCTTCTGTCGTAGCTGGTTTCCCATGCACACCTGGGGAATGCTGTGAGGTGGCTGCAGCCTCCCTGTTTCCTGCTGGGGAGGATTCTCAGTGTAGAGACTCCTGGGAACGTGCTTGGGGAAATGGGTGAGAAACCCCAAAGGAGCTGAAAACTGGCCCAGGAGGAGATGTGTCCTTGTGGTTTCCTAGAAGTGAGGAGGGAGAGGACTGAGGATACAGAGCATCAGTTTGATTTGTTGTTTTGAGCAAATCTATTAAACCACAGAGCTACATTTTAACAATCTACCACATTCTGGTTCACCTCATTTCCAATGGAAATGGAAAGTAAATTATCCTCCCCCTGACTGTGGAGGCAGTATTGTTAGCATATGCCAATCAGGGAAGCACATTCTGCTACAACAACATTTGGCTGCCAAAAAATCTTATTTGACTAAATGTACTTTACAAAATTACTGGTTATCTCACTCAGTAGCCAAAATTAGCATTTTTTTAACCAGCCAGTGGATAATTTCAGCCACTAATAAGCACAGTACTGCATTCCAGGATACAGCAATCTGTGCAAGACAAAGCAGGGAAGGGGAAGGTACATCGTGTTGGGATGCCAAAGGGAGCATTTGGCAGTGGCACTAGTGTTTGATGTTCACAGGATGTATCTGATGAAAAAAACATCCACAGGTTTTTCTCCCCCACAGTAAATAAATTTCCATCTAATTAAGCCCACCTTTACATAGCTCTCCAGCTTTCTATGCCAAGTATCTCATGATTATCAGGTAAATGCAATTCTGTAGCTACAACAGGGCAGGAGAGGTTAGTGTCTGTGAGTGATAGAAGAAAATAAACCCTGCTTTTGGAGACAGTAACTGGCACAGGGAAAAACATGGAAGCTGGACAATTCTAGTAACAGAACTGATCTCCTCTGGAATTTTTTGAGGGGACCAGTACTGCAAGGTATCTTACCTTGGATAAGGGCATCCTGGTATGGGAGCACAAACCCTGGGTAAATAGGAATATTTGGCCAAGTGCCAAAGCCTATGTGTGGATCTGGAGCTCTACCAGTGCATTTGAGCAGGAGCTCGACCTTTACACGCTGCCAGTTTTAGCTCAGGCAGGTTTGCCTGTCACGCTTCATTTCGGGCGGCTGCTCTCTCCTGGCAGCGTGGCAGGGGTGACACAGCTGTCACCCTCGGACAGAGGCTGGCTGGTGGCGTGGGAGGGTGGAACTCTGTGCCCTGTGTGGACACTTCTGGTGGGTGCACGAGGGTATGGTGGAATCCTGCATCCCTGCAGGGTCCCCTCCCAGCACCAGAGTGACACCAACGCACTGAGCTCAGTGAAACGACCCTGCCCTTTCCTCCTAAAGAGGGACAGGATGCAAACATCTGTGTAGATCCAGGATATAATATCCCATTATTAACTTAATGAATAATCAAAGACAAGATACCAAAACCCAGCTATTACTTTTCTCTTTGAAACACCCTTAGAATTGGCTACAAAAGCCTCTGGTTGTTATCTCCCAGTATACCCTGTACCTCTTCTACCCCACTAGAGGTAAGTACAACACATTGCATGCACATTATCCAAGGTAACAGAGTGTGGCCATGTGAATTGCTCTGATCTCATCCCAAAAAGCTCCCCTGTTCACCCCCTGGAGCTGCAGGAGCTCAGAGAGACTGAGGAGCACCTTCCCTCTGCCTCAGGGAGACCTTTTCAAAAGCGCTGAATTATCAAGGCCAGACATTTCAAAGAAAGGTTACGATGATGTAAAATGTTGCTCCCAGTCACAGGTATTGATGTCAAAATGTACGATCAGCTCTGAGTTACAGAGGCAAAGCCTGAAGCCAGGACACAGCTGTGTGGGGACACGGGGGTGGATGGCAGTCACAAGCAGCTAAACCTCAGGAGGAGGGGCAGTGATGAGAGTGTGAGCATGAACACAGACACCAGCAGGGCATCCAGAGTTTTTCATCCAGGGAGAAAATTCCCAAAGAAAAGCCTGGAACACAGGCTCATCCTATCCAATCCATTGCTGATTAAATAGCTCAGCAGGTTTTGTTGACCTCAGCTGGCACCAGCCACAGGAGCTGAAATTGGCCAAAACTCTGTATTTCAGACCTCTGCAGGAGCCCCAGCTTTATCTCTGCTTTGGATGTGGAACATGGAACAGGGGACTGCAGGTACTGTTGCTGACATGAAGAAAGAGAATAGATGAGTCTGAAGATAAATTATCAGATGGAACTGATGGATGTTCTCGAGTCACTGGACTGGCTCCTGTCCCCATGCTGCTGCTGCCCTGCAGCCATTACTGTCAGTGAGGCTGGAGCTCAATTAATTGCACGGCAAAGACATGTGAGCATCTGCTCCTGACACATCCACTTACCTGCTTTACTCATTGAGGGAAACCCCCTCCAAAGACAACTCAGAGGATAATGCAAAAGACTTGTTCTTGAGCTCTGGCTGCTCGATGCTGTGGAGGGGTTTCAGGGTTTGTATTGGTAGATATTTATATCAGGAGAAAATCCGTGTTACTACAAGGCTTGGGGTGGCAGCGTGCACTGACTGCTGTCTGCGCTGTACTCGGAGATCTGCAAGGTGCAAGTACCTACAACCTGGTGCACAGCAGGAGGACGTGGCCATGCACAGGGCAGTGGTCCTCTCCTCTCTCTGCGCTGACTGGATGCCTCCAGAGCTGTCTCCAGCTGGATAACACCAGCCATGAACTCTTCCAAAGGGCTTAATTTAGCTCTAGCATTGAGACCAGAAAGAGGATCTGCTTAAACTCTGTTTTCATTAGCATTTTGTGTCTGCTCCACAGTAGTGATGTTTTCCTGGCTTCTCTCTGTAGATCCGTGGCCATCACAGAGAATAACCAGGCAGTGTGGATTAAGGTTTTTAAGAATAACCAACGTGTACCATTTTCAAGCCTGTGTGTGGTCCCACACTGATGAACTATAATGGGAATGCAGAGCAGCTAATGATGTTGAGAAGTTGAGTTAATCACATACTCCGCAGGAGTTAATCAGATACAGAACAGATGGAAATAAATTGCGTACTGACAAAAAACATCCATCATATCTATGGCAAAAACATTCCCATTCATAAACTTCCCTCCTTGGAGAAAACATTTGTACATAAAAAATAACATCAGATGCACAACAACTTAAATGGGTCTCTTGCTCATTGTTTGGTTGGGAAAGATGTCAGAGCACTGAATAATGGTGGCATTCCTGAGCATAACTGGATACCTGAAGGATCATTTAACCTCATTTCTATGCATGGCTACAATGCTGTCACCTGAACTATTTTCAGATTGATTTATTTATTGTAAGTAACAGCAAAAGATGTGATTCATCCATAAGTGTTTCATATAAATCTTATTGTTCCTAATTGCACACAAGGGTAATACCTAAATATTGAACTCCCTGGGGACTTCAGAGCTTTTCATTACCTCCCTAAATGCCAGAGAACCTACTCCATTGTAACTGTTCTTAAGGGAAAAATTCCTCCTTTTCTGGTCTTTGCCCACAAAACTCAAACTTGAATGGCTCTGCTGATTCCACCTTCAAAAGAGAAGGAAAAACTGTGAAATTCAGGAAATCCTGGAAATAATGGACTGGAGAATAGACAAATTGGAAGGTTCTAAGGTTTATCACTGTGCACTGGAAATGCCTTGTATATCATGGATACTCAGCTTTTTCTCTTAATGAAACTGTAGGAAAATGTTTATTTAGAGAAATGGAAGAGTAGTCAAAAAAGCCCAATGCCAAAACAAAAAAACAAACAGAAAA
>WAAG01051399.1:282-16113 GCA_013390105.1 Tichodroma muraria
AAGAACGGGGCAAGCCATAACATGAAATTGCATATAGTTGAAGAAAAATATGCCAGGCCCTTCTGTATTAAAAAAACATGGGACTAAATGTGAAATACATAGGCTAAGTAGCACCTAAGGTTGCATTCCTTACATATGGTATACACAAGGTGAAGTGTCTAAAAATACCCTAATACTTTATCCTACCAACAGTAAATACATTATGATTTACAGCCTCTGAAATGGAAGGTGCTAGCAAGTCAAGCCATTAATGTTACATGACAAAGAAGTCTTCAGTGCTGATCCAAAGAGTTGCCTTCATGCTGCACAACAGGCCTGCAAAAACTTTCTTTGTATAAGAGCTTTCTGCGCATAGACTGGCAAATTGTTACTTCTACTGTACTCATAGTGTGAAAGGGAATTGAGAGCTGCTCCTCTGGAAAGAGCTTAATCAGGTAAGAGTTTAGGAAGCTGGATACTCCTTCCAAACAAAAATTCAAAGATACTCCATTGCTGGGATGTAACTAAATATATTTTAGGCAAAGTTGAAAATGGAATGTGAGTAATGAGGCAAGATGTGCATATTCCCCCTGCTAAAACTGGAATTGTGATGTGTGTGTCTATTTATATGTATATGCATACACGGACACCCATACACAAGAGCCCATTTCTGCAGCTCAGAATAATTTAACTAAAATGTTTGTATTTTCCTGAGAAGGCTTACTGGTCTTCACCAGGTGATTACCTTACAGATGTTCAATTTGTAATTTACATTTTCCATTTTGCATGCATCTATCTGGAAACCTCTCACAGAAGGGGCAGATGCAAGTGAGGAAGTTGACATCCATGTGCTCTGTTAGCTAGAAGATGTGCAAGGAAGGAAGGAAGAACATTTTCTAGAAAAATAAATCTTACTTTCTGGTTACTCAAAGCTTATTTTCATTAAGAGCTGTTTGAAAAATGAATTAGAACTTTTTAGATTCAACTGAGAATGTGGTAGACCTTCCTTATTAGCACATGAGCTACAGGCTTAACACCATTCTCTCTCTCCGTGATAATGTCAGTCATCTGAAAGTGATTTGCAAAAGTTTAGCCCAAATTCATCAGGTTTGAGAAGAGAGACTAGAGGCTTCTCATTGCCTATACTACACTTACAGTCTGATGGCTAGAGGCCTCTCTTTGGAGAAGAGATCTATGAATTCCAGTTTTTGTGCTGAATTAGGCAAGATTTGCCTGGGAAATGACTTGCTAATTGTTGGAGAGATTGACTTCCAGAGTATGGTGATACTGTGTATGTTTGCACAGTTGTACCTTCCTTGGTGTTTGAAAGTCAATTGACTCTTGTTATAAAAGGAGTCCAGAATGTCTTTATTTTCTTACTTTTGTCATAAATGCCCCAAAATTATTACAGTTCTCAAATCTTTATCTCAGTTTACCAAAGAAAACATANAAATATGAGATAGCAGTTTTGCCCTGAAGAAGTTGTGCAAATTGCTGCTTTTCCTTCTTTCACATCCTGACAAATTTTTTCAGGCAGTAAAGCTTTCCAGTACTGGCCATAGTACTATAGCCTTTCAAAATGATTCATAGCTTTTACTCTCCTCTTCAGGTAGATATCTGCAGAAGACATTTCTCATGGCACCTTCACAAGTGCTTCATTCAGCCTCCCAGCTTACAGGGTGCTATCGGGAACCAGCACTGTCAAAGGGAGAGTTGATCCTCTGGAGAACCACAGGGGCAGCATACAACTTGATTTCTTTTTCTGTAACACATTGATCATGTTATGAATTATCCTCCTAAATACCGAGCTCAGGTAAAATCTGTGGAGATGAGGCATGGATGGTGGCACAGCAAGAAACTCTGTTACTTTAGGTGAATGCTTGCAGTTGTAGTGGTATTTGGGCTGGTTTGAAGCAAATCCCCATATCACCTCCATTTTGTATGTTCTGGTTTAGTTAGGATCACAATTTTGGATTTTAACTTTCTTTTGGAGGAAGCTAAATTGGAAAATCCCCTCCAAGTGCTTATGAATGACATTCCCTCTCTCTGAGGTTAGAGCTCAAAACAATGTGGCCTTGAAGAGCATTGAGCCCCAACAGGTGGAGACTTGGAATTTCAGAAACAGACAAACTGCTTCAAAGTAAATTCCTTCAACTACATCTGAGGAAGATGTAGGAACCACAGCATCAAGTCTTTTGATCTACTGCATGCCAAATTCTTTGCTAGTGAGACGTACACTGCGTTAATCTGGAGTCGAGGTATTGACTAGCTATAAATCTGCATTTTAAGTAGAATCTTAGGTAACTAACTACTAACTGAATAAGAAGTTTTGGTCTAAGGTGAATGAGCTTGTTTCTGTTCAAAAGCTTGACTGAGTTCCAGAAGAAATAGGATGTTCTATGCGAGTTTTTTGAGGTTACAGCCTGAAAAGTATTTATCTCCTATACATGCTGTTTGATATCCTTCTTGAAAGTGCTAGAAAGTACTTCATTATGTTCTTAAAAGCATCTTTCTTGTGAAAACAGAAAAAAAAATTAGTGAAAGGGTCCTTCCTGTGTGTTATATACCATCTACATAGAAATGGGTCTATGCCAGTCATGACTTTCTTGTATTTCTCTTTTTTATTTATCAGTTATCTTAGTCTTGGTTATGATATCTGTGGTATCCTGGTTGTTCTCTCTTTCCTTTCTGCCTTGTTTATTATTTTTAAAAGGTTTATTCAAAATGTTACCTTCATTTTGACACTGACTTTTGTGTTTTCAGCCAGAGTTGTCCTTTTTTAGACCTTAAGGTTTCCCTTAGGTTAAGTCCAGCACTCTGCGTCCAGAGTGACAAAGCTCTCACCACGATTCTGCACATCAGCAAAAAATTCCAGTAAAAGTTCAAGGATTAATATTTTCCACATTGCATTGCAATATTCTGCTAAACTCTGTGTTCTCTGTACAGCATCAAAGTTAAATTCAGAATAATTAAAAGCAAGGAATTAATTGATTTTTTTGCTTTCCTATTGAATTCTTACTTTTACCGGTCAGTGGATAGAAAAAGTTGGATATGTCATTTTTCTTTTTGTAAGTTTTTACACTGAAAAGTGTTTGAACAATGTCTTAGCCTTTTTTAAAAATGTTCTTTTTCAAATGCCCCCCCCCCTTGGTGTTCTAAAAGGTGGACAAGAAACTGAAAATCTGTCAAAAACTCATTGAATCTAAAAATCATTCTAATAATGAAAATCACTGTCCAAAAGTGTATATTCTTGATATCTTGATATAATTAAAACTGCAAAACAGGTCTTGCATCAGCAGGAGTATTTCATGGCCTTGTCCCTCCCTACAGCTGATTCATGAGTCTAGAAAACAACCAAAAATTTCACCAGTAAAATATGAATAAAGTTTAAAGTAGAGGGGACCATGAATTTGGGAGGGACAAACTTAAGTGAGTTTAGGAGGAAACTAAACTCTGCTAAACTGACGTGATGACTGGCACCTGGCTCTTAGTGACCCCCTATCCTGCCAGAAGACAACTGGTTTTCCCCCGAGCTGCCTCCAACATGTAGAAAAAGAAGGAGTCAGTGAAATCTGCCTTTTCATCAGCCTTCACAGTTTTGCCATGAGCCCAGTAAAATGAAGGAGAACACATGTGCAAGCTCATTAATATCTGTTAGCCACAGAAGATGTCACACACTTCATACAGTGCAACATATTCTGCAGTCCAGCATATGGGAAGGGACACATGAAGTGAACATCCTTATTTTAAGGAGACAAGGACAAGGATCATGCTTTATTTCTTAATACCTCTATATGTGTGTCTGTAGTCTAAGGTACAAATTCAGCTAGTGTTTTTAAAGCTGGTTATATTTTGATAGAGTAGCAATTTGAACAGTAAGAAAAGAATCACTAGAATTCACAGGTGCATTATAGACACAAATTCCAAGACAGGAAAAAACAAAATATCTATTATCATTTGATAATCTTCAGATGTACTCTCAGTAATCATCTAATCACTCACAATACAAATGTCTTCCTAAATCAAAGTTAAATGAATACTTATCCAATTATTGCGAAGGGTAACCAAAGATTTTTATTAATCTAGAGTCAAATTTCAATACTATATATAAAATATATTAAATATATAATAATATAAATATTAATATGATATAAATTATATAGTATAATATAGATATAAAATATGATACGAATATATTATTAATATTTAATATTATAATAATATTAAATATTTCAATAATATATTTCAATATTAAATCAAACTTAATACCTGAGAATACTTGAATGTAGTTTCAAAATAGCATTGACTACCCATTTCAAGTGCTATTCTTGACCAAAATTAAAGCAGGAAGCTCCAGTTATGACAGAGACTAACATAGCTAAATGTTCAGATTATTAAAAATGTCAAGATGACAAAATTAAGCCCAAAGGAAATACTTTAGCTTTGAAAGTAGACAACTGAGAAGCATTAAGTCTAAATAGGTGAGTATATTAAATGCATATATTTTTTAGTGTTCACCTGACATTCAGTGGTTTTTGCAATTTTTCAGCCTAGCATAAATTTATTGAAATGGTAAATATGGTGAAATGGAGCAGGAAATGCAGGCTTTAACACAATTTCTTCTAATTTAAGTAGGTTTTCCCTGAGGGAGAATAGCATCATTTAATCAGATTTTTCCTGACATTACATTTTATAAGACTGGGGTTTTATGGAGATTCATGTAATGAATAACAAATGTGCTGTTTTGTACTTGTATTTCCATGAAATGTGAAAAATCTTACATTAGAGCTTATATAATTCTGCCATTTTTAGCTACATAAATATCTTACCTAAAAACTATTCTAAGGGCAGTGTTTTATGAAGGATTTCTTTAATGAAGGAACCTTTTCCTTCTTGTGCCTGTCTTGCGGTAGTTTATTACTTAAAAGAGCTTGAATGAGGGTTCAATGGGATCTGAGAGCTTTGTTAAGTATCAAAAAGCAAAAATTGCAGGTGAGTTCAAGTGAGGTTTTTTAAAAGAGTGGTCCTAATATGTTTGTATGCTACTGGTCCACCCACCAGTGTATATTCCTGAAGGGTAATAGCAGCATGGCCTCATTGAAGGCCTGGTTGTCCCATAGTATGATGGGTTGTGCCCCCAGTGCTGCAGGGCTGTGGAGCGAGGCAGGCAGGAGCTGGAGGTGGCTCGCAACTCTCATCCTTTTTCTGCCAAAAACGTTGCAGGTTCCAGCTCTCCATAAGCAAGGGTAGGTTTAGCAGAGTAGAGCTATGTTGCTTAAGCTCTATTCCTCTTCCCTCACCATGTCATCATCTCTCTGCTACTGCAGCATGGGCTCTGGCTCAGGTAACAGGTTCTGCCCAAGCTCAGAGCTCCACAGCCCATCTCCTCCACTGAAATGATCTGTTAAATCCAACTGCTGTGTGCCCTGCTCATTTAGTAGAGGATTCAATAACCTTGACTGTCCTCGTCTGCCTGCAGTGTCTCTTGGCAGTAGCTGTGTACCCCTCTTGCTGCTGAGCCTTGTCCCTCACCCTTCCTCTCATACAGTCATTTCTGCTCCTTGATCCTTGTCCCAGCTCCTCCAGGGGATAGGACAGCCAGGCCTTGCCTCTTGCCTTTCTGGACTCTGGACCAGTGCATTCCTCAGCATCTTTGGCTGCCAGCTGTGGCTTGGGTTGCATTTGGACCCTGGCTCCAGTTTCTGTTCCTGATGGTTCATGGACAGGAAGAGACCCACTGGCAAGCTGAGCAGCTCAAAGAACAAACCTGCCTCACAGGGCCCAGAGCACTTGTGTTCTGCTGGTTTACACAGGATTTCTTTGTCTAATCTTTGGCATGTTCCTCTGATGCTCACAGCAGCATTTTGGCATTCTGGCAGAGCCAGCTGTCAAACAGACTGAGCCAGCCCTCTCTTTGTAACAGGCAGGATGCAGCCTGTACATTGCAATGGAGCAGGCACAGCTACTGCTTTATAAAATGCTGTCAAATGGCAGGCAGTAATATGCTGAGAAGGGACCACTTCATTACTGTAATCTATCCTTCTTAAACAGTTTTCAAATTATGCTTATATTGGATTCTGTTGTAGAAAAGCAAAGGAACTGAAAGAAACTCCAGTTAAGAACTCGATCCTTTTCCCCAAAAATACAAAATAGAGCACAGCTGGCAGAAACAAATAACAGGACACTTGCTATGGTGCTGTTTTGCCAATTCTAACACCCAGCATCAGAGATGATACCCGAGGTTGCCCATTACTGGTTTGATGGGCTTTGACAGTTACTGATCTCACAGCAGAGAGTTGCTTCTGATTTCAAGGCTTTCTCTCTCACAAGCTAAACCAGACAGAAGCAGCAGTGTAGGGGAATGCATCCCACAGACTTGTGGGGTTTTAGCGCTTCGTGGGCACTGCTGAGCAGTGTCCGCATCTACTGCCTGTTGCAGCTCAGCCTGCCTCCCAATCCTCTCCTCACAGTCCACATGTTTTTATAGACTGGATGCAATCCAAAATCTGAGGATTAAGTTGCTTTCCACACGACAGGTCAACCAGAGGACACCAGCTTATATGGATCTTGATTTGTTGATTTCCATATGTCTTAGTACTAAAGTCTTGCTTTGGATATTCACTTAGTGAAGAAGTAAGGGAAATCCGTGGCTGTGAAAATAATCCCAGAAAAGATAAGTCACTGTGCAGGGTAAGAGATTTATTTTAAAGAGTATAGAAATCTTACAATTTCCCTCTTTCACAATTCTTTTCCTGTCTTTCTTGTGATATGTGGATATCTTGCAGGGCTGTCTCTTAAAGCCATGAGGAGTGAGTCCACAAGCTCGCTGAGTCCTGTCGTGCTCTCCTGAAAACCAGTGGCAGCAGCAGTAGCAGCTGAGAAGCTGCTGCCATGTGGCTTTCAAGAGCTGGCCCTGTTCTTGCTGAAAGCACCCAGGTGGGGGGAAGGCATCCTACCTTGTCAAATACATGTACTCTGCCTTTGGGCATCACATTTAGTTCGTCATGTGTAACGCGGCAGCAGCAGGCTGTTCAGAGCCTCACAAAACGCAGGCTTGTTCATCTGAGCAGCTGCTGCAGTGTGTTTCCCCCTGCCTTAAAGGTCTCTCGCTTTTAACCTCCTCCAATACCTTATTACTGTGAACCCTATCTGCAGGTCTCGTGGGCAAAGGCTTCATCCCAATTATACTAATGGTGAAGCGAAAGAAATAGAGATAGGGAACTGTTTTTAAACCATGTGGATTATGTTACTGTAGACAAAGAAAGAGTAACTGGATCTAATGAAGAGAGGAGCATATTCATTATAGATGAATCAGAAAGGAAAAGGCAGTGATGGAAGGTAAATTTGATTTGGGAGTGACTGAGTTTGCCTGTTTTGACTGTCACCTACATTGTTTTTGTTCACTTCTAAGAAATCAGACAGGCAGCTGGTGATGTATGTGAAAACTGTTAAGTTTTGTTTCTCTGTTTTATGAAGGCAATCAGTGGGCACAGACAAAATTGATATATTGATATGTAATTAACAGTGTTTATATAAGTTATTGTAGGGTATCAGTTTGAACAAAGGCATTATCTTAGCAGTAGTCAGGCAGTAATTCATACGATGAAATCAGAGTTTCAGAAAGAAGAAATCACATCCAGTTGTTAGAAATCAGGGCTTTTTATATGGGATGATTCTTTGCTTTCCATCTGCCTGCTCTTCTGAGCTCATACCGGTTTCAGGGGCCTCAGGAGTGGCCAGGCAGATGCAGCCCCTTGTACTGGAGTGGGCAGTGACTGTACTGCTGGTCCCCAGCTTGTGAATGCTGGTCCAGCCTCATCTAGTGCTACCACTGCTCCTGCACACCCTGAGAGCCATTCAGAACTTACAGAATGCAGCTCTAACATCAGCATGATGAAAGTCTCCCAAAGTGAGGGGAGTTACACCACCAGCCCTCCTAGCAGCCTTGGAAATACAGCAGCAGTCTCACCATGAGCTGAAGGCAAATGCCTTTCCCCCAGTGACTGTAGCTAAGTTTATAGAGGTTTGGTTTGATTGCCAAGGGGTTGTGTGCTGGATTTCTTACAGGTGTGAAGTCACAAAATTCCACTGACCTACATGGATCTTCACTGGAATTGCATCATTTCAGGAGTCCCTTCCCCAGCAGGAATATTGGATTTAATATCTGGTTCTAAGGCAGTTTTGTCTGTTGCTTGCACTGCAAAGACTCTTTTTGAGTTGCTGAGAAACTGAACCACCACCATGAACTCTGAAATTTGCTTTAATACCGTATTATTTTAATAGTAAGATATTATTATATTATTCTGCACTTCCACAAAATATTTGGTTTTCATACCAAATATCTATCAGAGTGTCTGTAGCACTGTCAATTAGACTTTTGCATTATTGATAATCCAAGTTGTTGCTACTTAGGATGCATTTCATAAGATGTAAGAGCTTACTTCTGCCAAACTTCAACAGTTAAATTACTTTCCCAATAACCAGTGGTGGAGTTAATTCCATCCTAGGACAGAATATAGCCCTGAACTCATGTTCCCCTGACCCAGTGGTGTTGTGTGTCTAGCATCAATTTAATTCTTTGTATAAAGATTTTAAACCTCTCTGGTACAAGGACTTGACCCTTGGTTTCCAGTGTCCCAGATGAATGCCTTGACTGTGCTGTTAAAGAATGTATTTCTTGCAATTGCATCTGTTGGAGCTATTCCATATTTAAATAATTTAGTAGTTACTAGGGCATAGCAAGAGATACCAAGTCTGTAATCTAGTAGTCAGGAATCCCAACTGCGCTGGTAAAATAGAAATCTCTGGCAGAAACTGGGAGCTGAAGAAAGTTCATGTGGATTATCTTCCATTTTAGATGAAGATCCTTAGTTATGATACTCTGAGATTTGGGCTTTCACTAGAAAAGTCTTAGTTTTAACCCAGATGGAATGGGAAAAAATTAAAATCAAAAACTTTCAAAGAACTAAAAAAGTATATCCTACCATGGTCTAGGAATAAAGAATTCCTATGTCAGTGCTATATATGTTTTATTTGAAAGAAAGGGTTGGGCCTTCCGTGTTTCAAGAAGTCCGCTGTTAATTCTCCCCAAAGATCATGTGTTGAGGAATGGCTACGTGACCAGGGACATGGATCTGTGGATCAACTAATTGAACAGTCTTCTGTTTAAAATCTCCCTGCTTCGGTTGATAACTGTTATTGATAGCAAGTATATGTGGGAAGGATATTCTGTCAAGAACAGGATGTAAAACAAGATGTACCTAGCCTTGGACATAAGGAACTTGGCTACAGCTGTAACTGCAAGTAGGAGAAACTCTGTATCCAATGAGAGCTTGCTGCTGAGAGAATGCCTTTGTTTGCAGCCTGTAGAGAAATGGTATAAAAGTCAGCATAATTATTAAATAAATGAGAGGCTGCTCTTCAATCATATTGATTGCGTGCATGTCTTCCCTCGCCGTCTACATCAGTCATGCATCACACACTCACCTAACCTGAACTGGCTGGTGGAGTATTGTCAGTGGCATCATCACCCCAAAATTTAAGAATTGCTGCCATTTTCCTGTTTCAAAATGGCCTTTTGGTGTACACAATACCTACAGCTTAAGCAAGAGGTGAGATCTAGTCCTTAAAAAACTGCCTTAGTTGTGGTAATGCTCCTGCAATCTGTCTCCAGTGCAATCTGTCCTCAACCTTGGCACTCTGCTCTCATTCAGGTCCCCTCCTAGAAGATGCACAACAGAATGAGGAGCAGGGATTTTCAGCTCAGTGATGGAGTTTTCTTTAATAGAGCCACTTCAATAACTCAATCAAAATATCATTCCTTTTCTTAACTTATCTACTAATAATTTCTCCATTAACTAGGAATGCAGAGTAATAGGCAATGTGCTGCTCTGCATGTTAATAAGAGTTCCAACTTCAGAAACTGTTTTCTAATATTGTTTCAGAGGATATCATCAGTTTCCTCAATTCCTCTCTTTAAAGTTAGTGAGACAACCTTAAAATCACCATGGTTGGTAATTGACAGGATTTAGTCACAGAACTAATCATGATGGACAACTTCAAAATCAGTAGCTGCGCAAAATGAGGATAATAAGACTTCAGCTTGTCTGCAGAGCCACAGTGACCACCCACACCTGTGAAGAACACAGCTTCTTCAAACTCACATGGGAAAACAACTATTCTGGCCAGGCTTGATCATGCTATACACACAAAGCATGGTGATCTAAATCTCCCCTGCTATAACTACTAAGTACAAGAACTGAGAGATTAAGTGGTTGGAAATCAAGAGACAAATATGATGCATTTAGATGCATTGCAAAACCTGAAAGTGCAAATTCAAACAAAGCAAACATTTGGGGTTGTGGAATTTAGCTTCTGCTTTTCTCAAAGGAAATACTAGAAACAGAGATGGGGATAAAAAGTGCTGACTTCACATGGCTTGGAACTTGCCTTCAATCTGATTTATTTTTTAAAATAATGATTTCTGGTGAAACCTTTTATTATAAAATAAGTTAAATGGATTTTTCTGTTTTCAGATATAACCAAATTTCCACCTGTGAGGAGGTTTCCATTTTCAGTGGGAAAAAAGCCCCAAGAAAACATAAATTTTAAGAAAACTGAATTAAAGTATTAATTGTTTTAGCATCAGCAATTTATTGTGCTGTTGGGGAAAAAAGACAAAACAAACAGGTGGGAAAAAAAGCCTCTGCGTTAGTGTCCTCCACATGACCTCTAGTTCACCAGTGCAGCCGGGCTGCAGTTGCTCCTGTGGCCAAAAGCATCAGCTGGCGTGAGGAGGGCAGCCAGAGCCTTGCCTGTGCTTGCACCACAGAGGACATGTCAGGCAAGATGCTTACATAGCTCGGGGCACTAACAGGCACCAGCTGGGTGGTCAGTGCAGGGAGGGTGAACTTTCCAGCTTCTTGGAGCTACAGCTGAAGCTAAAAGTACGTTGCCACCAGCACCCTGGGAGGGACGCTTCACCGAGGCATAAAGGCTTCATCCAGACGAGCTGGTGTTACTACAGGTCTCTCTTACCCAGACTTTAAAACTGTCTATTACAATTGTCAGAAGCAGGAGTTGTGGAAGTTGTATGTCTGGATCAATCACGTAAGCTAGATAGGATTTGACAACTTTGGGAAAGATTAAATTTAGATATATCAAGTTAAACCATAAGACTACAACAGAATCAAGTAATTTCCAAATAATTTGCTTTTTCAGGTCCTCTGAAAATGTCCTGTGGAGAAGGTTTAGTCATCCAGTCCCAGTTACTTTGAATATTTGCTGATCTTTTTTTAAAAAATTTCATGCCGTGCTATTTAAACAGCAACCTTTAAGCTGTTTAAAGGAGGAGAGTGCAAAGCACTGGATTAATCTGCTTACAGTCCATATGGCCAGATGTTCCAAGGACTGTGGAGGAGCACAGGTCACAGTTAACCCTCAGTCAAATGGCTTTCTCAGCAAGAGGGCTTTATTCCACTTGATGAATCAAACGGGATGGCATTTTTATCTTTGAATTCAATATTCTGCTATCAAGAAGAGTAGAAAAAGAGAAAATCAAGATGCAGCATGGTGTTCATGGGCACAGATTTGAGGTGGTGGACAGTTGTCCAGTAAATTATTGCTCTAATAAAAGTCAGGAGAATCTAGGCAAAAATGCATATTGTAATCAGAAGATGGGGAGGAAAATTAATTTTTGCTTCTCTGTGGGAGAACAAGGTATACAAAACTGAATTTTCTAATGTAATGAAAAGTGGCAGAAGGCTGATAACTGAAGAGGAGTGTTATTATAAATTAAAATGGGAGCCTATACAAGCTGATAAATAGAGCATAATGAATAACAGTTTTAAGCGTCAGCTAATTTATGAATTCTTTTCAGTCTTTGCCCCTGGCAATTCTTGGGAATTCCCTTTCTTCCTAATGAATTTGACCCATTGTGTATCATTTTACAAAACCACCTTCTTCTCAAGGGGGATCTCTTTTTTTGTATAATCTTATTTGTATTATTCTTCACAGGCCCAGTCAAAATATTGACTACAGGTTTTTTGCTTGTACAGAAGAAAACAGACTTGCTCTTTATGTGGTCTTTATTTTTTTCATATTAGTGACAGACATAAGCTATAAATACTAGTATCTCATTAATTTAAAGATGGCATAACACTAATACTTCTGGTAGAGCCTTTTAAAAGGAGTAGAAAATCAATACAAAGCTGTAATTTCTCAACCAACTGGATTTCATAGCATCCAGTGCAAAATAGACGAACATTTGGGTTTCCTGTCGCAGGAATGCGTTCCCAGGGGAACAGAGATGACATTTTGGCTGCAGCTCTAGCACTCTGCCCAAGTTAGGTGATCCTGGCTTTTTGTGAGCAAAATTGCTTTTGTGGCTCTGATTGTCTGCATTTGAAAAGAAACATTTCAAGCATGGGGTAAAACCACTGCATGTATTGCTCATCATTACAAAGTCCCTCATAAATGGCTCTGGTGTATTGTTACAGAGTTAGTGGGGTTTATGAGGACTGCTGATAATTACTGTGGTGGCTAATTGGGTGCAAAAGGTTTATGAGTAAGCAATCATTTGTGGCCACAGGGATGGAGTGAGGTGAGAGCACAGCTAGCAAACATTTTATCAATGTGTTAGCAATCAACAAGGAGTTCATTCTCAGTTTCTTTTATATAACCAGTGTGGACACCCTACTGCTCATTTTAGGCTACTTGAGAAACTTCTATTCAGGATTTTAGACTCCTTGGATTTCTTTTTAGTGCTTGAACAGGCGTTTTCAAATTGCTGACAAAGTGGCAATGAACACTGGTGAAGTGTTTTGTAAGGAAAAACATGCTTGGGATAGAAGTGGTGGTAAATCCCAGCAAAGGAAACCAGTGATCGCTAGATAACGAGGCTGTGTGAAAATAGCAAACCAGCAACTTCTGGAAACCAGGATCAGTGAAGCCAAGACATGGTGAAGAATTTTAACCATTTAACACAGAATGGGTGCTGTGATAATGTCTCAAGACAAAGACATTTGTAAACTTTGTGGTCTTTTACCGGGAAATATGCAATTAGGGTTAAATGTTTTCTCTTGTATTCTTCAATATACAAGGAAATGTGAAATAGTCATGCCATGCAAAATTGCCAAAGAAAAAGAGTACTAGTTGCCACACAGGTTTTATGTGAACTGTCTATCATAGGAGCTCGTTAGAAAAGTTGTAACAGAAAATTTTTCCATTGAAAAATACAGATTTAACAATAAAAAAATGCATACTGACTTTTTAGCCTTGAAAAATTCTGAAAAAATGTATATTTAAAAATAAATTTCTCCTATTTTAACTTTATGCCATAAAGAAGAATTAGAAATTAAAACAAAATGGCTTAATTCTGCCTAAATAAAACATTTCTAATGATACTGCTGTATTTATCAACATGCAGTTATAAGTCATTATACATTAGTCAAAGGTATTGAGTATCAAATAATATCAAGGTATTTGAGCACCTTGAGCAATATCAAGGTATTTGGACCTTGATATTGCTGAAATTGATAGATTTTTACAATTGACTAAACCAGCAAATGCTCTCTAAAAAAACAGAATGCAACCAGTATAAACCACTGTGTGTTCACGATGCACTCAGCGTTTTCATCATGAAAGATGAAATGAATTGTCTTAAAATTGCAATAAAATACTTCTGATTTCCAAGTGAATAAAATATGGATCTCATATGATCATACCCAGGTTGTCACAATGTGTATAAAATTGACTGAACTAGTTTAAAATTACTGTCTTAGTAAGGTAACTCAAAATTTTACTTTTATTCTCCGTAAGTCTCTTATTAACCAAAACTCTTTGTGTACGTCCTATTTTTCCTTCTGGAAAAAAAAAAAAAAAAGGTGCTAGATGTTCATAATGAGTTCAATGGTAACAAATTGCAGGGCAAGCAAAACCAACAATTTTGGGTTTTATATACCTGCAGTTGCTGTTATAACCTGGAAGTAATCTTTTATATTCACACATGGGATAAAATACTCAAGAAACTCTAGGCTCTTTTGTAGCACTTTGACTTTACATTGTTACCAAAATATCCCTCTAACTGGATTTTGATATAAAAATTCTCTTTCGTGCAAAGTAATTACAACAGACTTCAAATATCTTCAAATCTCTTCTCTAATGGTGTTGCTGTAAGTGCAGGGAGGGAGTAGAGTGGTAAACTGTACCTAATGTGCCCTTTTCATGACGTAAACATTTACAGGGACATTTCTGAGACTGTGTACAAAGCGAACTGAGTCATTAAAAACTCATTATCTACATAATTTGCAGTACTTCGCATTTCGTGGAACAATATTTTCTATCTGCATTTTATTGCTAAGTGAGATCTATGTGACATCATTCATTGCAACAGCTGACCCAGATGAATAATTGACTACAGTTTAAAAAAGTATTATCTTTCCTCCTTTCTTATTTTGTTTTCTTTATGATCCTTCAGTCATCAACCACAATTTGAGAAAATGCAATGAAACATTGAGCAAAGCCTTTGGAACTAGTAAGAACAGTGGAAAACTTGACCAAATCTGGGCAATAGCAGGATGAATGTCAACACTCACTTTGATTTTTAATGTTTCATTAAATTCTTGTTCTTATTTTTGTTATTGCAGCATGATACATTACTAAATGATCAGTAGAATTAACTATTGTATGATCAAATGATGGTTAAATATCAACAAACAGTGTCATCCTTAAGCAAATATTTTTTAGTTATGGGAGTTCTTGGAGGCTGAGAGGAAGGTTATCAGAAGGAAGTCGTCAGAAAAGAAAATACTTTTTCATTCAGTATCTTGTCTTTTTTTTTTAACACTGTGCTGGTTGATCTAGCAGAAGATACCATCTCTCACTGTAAACTCTGTGCCATATATCTTTAGACTGTCACAGCTACAGTGGCACCATTGCTCTCTTGTGTAATATATTAATGATTTCATGTCCGTAATACCCCAGAATAAACTGCTTCAAGGCAAAAAATAATTTAGAGGCATGGAATTGGGTGGTGATGCTCTTTTTTGCCAGGAATCTAGAGCATTTACTAGGCAAAAGACTGACTGGGCTTAACAGCTGGAGTTGCCACTCCTTCCTGAATTTTGTCTTCTCAGCAGTCAGAACTTCTTTCTTCGAAAGCACCTTGTGTGACACTTTGATTTTTTCTGGCTGAAAGAAAATATATGAAAGTTACTGTTGCTAGAACCAAAGGGGTGGTTGGAAATTTTGGTTTTGGATAAAATTGTGCAAACACAGGAGATCTTTGGAGGAAGCTGATGTTAAGTTTGTAGTCAAAGCCTGAATCTCTTCTTAAGAGCTGGAGCGCTCATGCAGCACACTGTCACTCTGCCCAATCTCTCCCGGTTTTTCCAGGCTTGCTTCTTGCTTTGCAGGGCAGTGATTTGTTAGCCCATTTGATGGGGTAGAGCACTGAATGCTCTCTAGGTATAAGGTGTCTTTGCAGACATTACAGAGACATGTTTATCCACTTAAAATTCATTCAGCCAGGGTTCTCATGCATTTCTGTGAAACCAGGCTGGTGCATTGGTATCAAAGTGATTCCTTAGCAAATGAGGAATATCTGGCTTTTGAGCAGGAGTATTAACAAATGCAAACTGCTTGTCATAGTATAGAATAAGCTTCTCAAGATAATTCCACAAAATGTTTTCAGAGAGCAATTCTAGAACAAATCCTTGCCTTGGTATATAGCAGGTTTTGCTGTATTTTCAACTGTATAATCTGTGGAGATTTTATAGAGTTTTCATAGCAATCATGGACTGAACGTCTTGGGTCCTGCCACAGGTTTTTGAGACAAACTAAAGGAAGCTACCT
>WAAG01051419.1:210-15494 GCA_013390105.1 Tichodroma muraria
TGGATATTTCTTCTAGGCAATAGTCTGTAATGGCTCCTTCAAAGCTCTTAGGCTTTTATCATATGAAGGCCTAAGTAGAAAATGTTTAGTTCACTGATCATTGACCTAATAGAGAGCAACAGCTCCTCTGGAACAACTATTGTCTGTTGGGGCAGATGATGTATGAATGACATTTAAAAAAATTCTTGGAAGTATGTGCAAGGGAAAAATTACTGTTCTGTACAAAGCAAATACTGCTGATGAGCTCCTTAGGATTCGTTTGGTTGTGCTTGGTTTAGTTTTTTATTTGCTGTGTGAGCCCAAGAGCAAAAGAAAACGGTTTTGTGTATGAAATGCGAACTCAGTCTAGGACCCATTCAGATCAATGAGAGACATTTTGATGTTCTCAGAGATCATTCAACTCAATTAAAAGTTGTCTCAAATGAAAATGCAATGTAAGAAGCTGAAATATGGAATTAGAGAAGTAAGGGATGTTGCAGTGGGGCAAATCACATTTCTTAAAGTCATGCTGAACACAGTAAAACACACAAACCTATCTTGAGCTTGATCTAGAAAGCAAATAGGCAACTTGACACGTTTTCAGCGCTATTGCTATGAATCTCACAATCACTGAGCTGCTGTTCTCTTCTTACATTTAGCTTTGAAGTCTGCTGCTTCTGTTTCAGACACAAAGAAAGGTTCAGGTTCCTAAAAGCTTGGTGTGAGAGAACACATTTTCTCTTCCTACACACTTCGGGCAGTAAAACCTTTGATATTACTGCCAAATAAATGTCAACTGGATCTAAGTGCAGGACCAGCAAGGATGAATGTGAGCTGGGGACGGTTAGGCAGAGACCCTCAGAGATGCTGAAGGGCCATCCAGCTGTGAGCCTGATGGGCCAGGAGAGAGGTCCTTGCTGGGTGGCACAGTTCCCTCAAGGGTTGGGGCAATGGGATATGCAGTTCACCAAAGGAGGCTACTGAATAACCTCCTCAGGAGCTGGGTGTGATCTTAACACTGCGTGCCATCAAACCAGACCAATTCTCCCCAGCACAGCACTGTTTTGAGTGTGATCTGACATCAGAAGCACTCCCATGCTTTTTATCGTTGGATTTCTCCAGCCTGGTAAGGCTGCCTGGGACTCCTAGTATTCTGACATGATTAACACAAAAAAATACAGTCGCTGGCAATTCTAATAGTTCCTTCTGTTTGATGCATCTGATCGAAAAGAAACTGAAATCACAGACCAATATGCACCCAGGCTGCACCAGTTAGCCTCATCATGCAAATGAGGCACACTTGCAGGTGAACTTATTAGAGATCAAATAGTTTTAGGCACTGCAGATAATGAAGGCAGAACGCTTATGTTGCAACAGTCAGCGCTGGAATTTAATCATGTTGTTGATACCTACCGCAGCAGCGAATAAACACAGAAACAGCCACAAAAATATTACTCTTAGAATGCAAGGAAGGTATAAACCAGACAAATAATAAGAATAAAAAACACCCAAACCAAGGAGCACAGAGGTTCTCAAGAAGGAAAAATCTTGCTCATTAGATCTGGAAAGACTTTGAGCCCTGCTTTGTTCAGCTAAACAGTTGGATAAGTGGGGGTTGCAAGGAGAAGCTGATGGGGTGTCACTGTCTGTTCCAAGAGAGAAATGGCTCCTATCTTTGGAGATGGCCCTGCAAGGAGAAAGGGGAATGGCAAGCAGCACAATGCTTAAAATCAATGAGAGGATGAAACATAGCCCACACTGTGAAGCAGCATCTGCTAGGAAAGAATTAAGAACAAAACAGCTTCCTGGGGTGGAATTTATAAAAGAGGTTACACAACTGACAGGCTGGATTAGCAATTTGGTAGACATTAAGAGTAAATACGTTTTGCAGAGGCATTAGCCCCTTCTATCTCAATAACCCCTCACATGCACTTACCATCCTTTATGCAAACATCTTGGGAGACCCTGAGAAGGTCCACTAAAGTTTGCTCATTTTAAGAAGCAAAGATGTGATCCAGCAGGTGGAACCTGCAAAAGGGAAACATTTGAATTCCTTTTGGCAGGCAGAAATGCATAAAAATGGATAAAAATACAGCCTGGCATTTCTTCTACTACCATTTGGTAGTAGAAGAGCTCCAAAGATCTCAACAGGAACCCCTAGAGGTTAGGGGGAATGATGTAACCATATGTGACATAATGCTTGTTGTAGAGATTTCCTGGAAGTGATTAGTGCCATTCATGGTAACAGCAGCCAGTGAGAGTGTGAGGACTGGGTGAAGGCACAGGCAGCATTCAGGCATTGGGTATTTTTCATTCTCTTTTACCATGATGTCTGATCTCTCATGTTTCAGATGTATAATGGAATAACTATGTGGTACTCCCATGCAGCTTTGTCTGGGATGACTTGGAAGCAGCATACTTACTAGCAATGTGCAGCTACTCCCATGCAAAGGGCAACAGAGAGAGAGCTGCAGAGGTGGAAGGACAACAAATACTGAACTCATCCTTCCTCTAGAATGTCCTCCCTTCCATTCCTCTCTTATTCCCAGAAATATAAGGTGCAGTCAGGTCATCCTCATCAGGATATTGTTTTATGCCTTGTCTACATAGAAATGCTATGAAGTGCTGTCTATATTTAACAGGAGGCCTCTGATCTGTGTGAGTGGGTGGAAACCGATAATGAGTGACATGGATGCTGACAATGGCACACAAACTCCACAACACTCTTAAAACTTTTAATTGCATTTTAAAGTAATGTAACAAGGCAATGTTTAATGAGTACTTTGTTAAAGAAATTCTGACTTTATAAGCTAATTAAAGAGAAGGGAGGGTTACTGCACTAGGGCAAGAAATCCAGTCTGCTAAATGTCTATCCTGGAGCAACATTTAATTCAGTTTCAATTGGCAGCTTTGCAAATCTCCAGCCAGCCAGAATGAATGATTACTTTCTCTTTTTTTTCTTTCTTTTTTTTTTTTATTTGATGGGCAAATAAATTATTATTATCATCATGATTATGTTAATAGAAAAAATAAAGGATAGGCAAGTACTTTTTTTGCCAGGGCTGGTAAATTTTCATGACACTTTTTGCAAAGCTGTCATATGGCTGGCTTAGATGAAACTGGAAGGCTTTATGTGGGTAACATTTAACTTTAAACATTCTTCATGGAAACTTACATGGCACATAATTTACATATTCAATACCAGTGACAATTTACTTCTCCCATCTGAGCAGGGCTTTCAACTATGCCACTTGAACTAAATTAATAAACAGTAATTAGAGAATGTTGTGCGAGCGAGCTGTTGATGTTGAGAAGATTCTAATCAACACCTTCTTTTAAGGGCCAATTAAAGCTGAATGTATGCAATATAAACATCTTCTTGTATTTAGACATGAACTGGTGAACAAGGTAAAAAATAAAAATCAGAACAATTACAGCAGGTTAGAGATGATCCAATGGCAAGATGAAGCTTCATTAGTAGTGAAAACTGCAGTAATTTCTGAAAACCAATGGCCACCTTCCATGGAGAAGCACTGACAACTTGTGCGAGTTAATTCTGACCAGGATAAACCTCAATGCTTTTACTGTCAGGCTTTTCTCGGGAAGCAGCTCTGTAGCTGCCTCCAATTTCCATTGCAGTATTCCTCTGTCTGTAAGCCAGCCCTGCATCTAGTGTGAGTCCAGAGGTGCAGGAGAAAGAAGACATCCCTGGGGGAGGCAGTAAGGATGAATGTAGCCACCCCATTACTGCTACCTCCTAGCAGAGTGAGGCTCTCTGGAAGGTGATCTGGGGAAGAATTTGCACAGCACAACCCTCCGCAGCACTGCTGGTGGGAATACAAACACAAGGATGAGCCTGAGTGAGAGGTAAAGCTGCCCCGCATTGTCCCAATTCTATTATTGGGGAACAGGAACAGTTAGGGCAAAAGAATTAATGCACTTACCTGTTACCTGTGAGTAGTCCCTCACCCCACCACAAAGGTAAGGTGGTTTACTCCTGAAACGTGAACTTAAGACAACACTTGTTTCCAAAATTCCAGAAGGACAAAGATGGAAGGCCATCTTTTACTTAGAGAGAATCCTTAGTGTATACCAAAGGGAGCCTGCAGTAGCAACTGAGACTTGTGTATCACCACTAGAAACTGTCAGTAAGTTAAGAATAAGCATAACTTCATCCAAACCACAGCTCACTGCTTCCTAAAGCACATCTTTTAAAAAAAAATTGTCTAAGCTGGTGCGATGAAGCACATGCAAAATTTGTCCTCCAAGTTAGAAGATACAACAGGCTAATAAAGGTAAGGGAAACATCTGTTCCAATACTGCACCAGTATCATTTGGAGAAAATGACTGCATTGCTTACGGCCATTTGGTATCCAGAAACACTACCACAGTTATAGGATGTTGTCACCTCAGGCTCTACTGAAATCTACAGGAATTTGACTTGTTTAAGAATATAGGATTAGGCACATGATCACTGTTCCTTCCCTTTGAAAATAAACATTTCCACTTACCATTTCTATAGTAGTGTGAGATCATTATCTTATGACAGTATTTTGTTCCATTGGCATTATCTCCTAATTAGCTATTTAAAAATATATGTAAGAGGGTGGAGGTGGCAAGTGGACTTGTAAACCTGACAGGTCTGATGTATCCTTACAAGCTCCGCTAATCCCAAACATTGAAAATATATTAGTAAAACCAAATTAGCACTTTAAAGAACAACACAGCAAAAGCCTCATGTCTTGAACCCTGTAAGTTCAGCACGCATCAGAGCAGCTCTTACACCCAGAACAAAGCCCTTGAGCAGCGGAGGGGAGTAGGAGCAGGGAGAAGTGAGGAGCAGCAATGCCAAATGGGAAATCAGCCCTGGGAAGAGAGCACCACTGAAAGGCTGATAACCTCTATAGTGTGGTCAGCCCTACTTTATGATAGTATCGTTGCCTAAGGTGTGATGTAGGACTTGAGGCCTTCTGAAAAGGCAAGTACAGAGAAGTTTACCATGGATGAAAAGATACAAGTAATACCAAGAGAAAATATCTAACAAACTGTGTTCAATATACTCTGCACTTTCTCCATATCCTGAGATATTATTGCATTTATAGGCACAAATTCATAAAAGCTTATGATAAAAGATGCTTCATAATATATGAGCAGGTCTGGGTTCCCAGTTGTGGAATGGTAAGAATTAGGAAGGTGGGTATTCTGGTAAGCTGGACTCATTTCTTCTCTCAAGAGGTAGGCTAAATTCCTAACAAACTCTCTTTGCAACAAAAGAAACCAGGACACATATGTACATGACAGGTCATTTTGAAGGTTTTACTCAGACACATGCATGAAGCACCCCCTCAGCAACAGTATTCTTCTAGCCAGCAAAGCCAAAAACTATGATTTGTTTCTGTTTCTGAGTTGTTTTTAGAACTCAATTCAGTAGATGTGTTGGTGATTTTCAGGGTGTTCTGAAGGAGCAAAGTAGATGTTTGAAGAATACTGGTAGTTTGAGACAAGCTCTAAACAGGCATTTATTCCAATATCTGCAGATTGATTCAATATGCAGCATGCAATATTACTTTCTGATCAGATGGAACTTCTAGGCCTGAATCTGCTTGCAATAACATGTCCATCTGTAACTTCACAGCAAACAAGGAGGTGAAGAGGGAAAAACTCATCTAAGCAAGAAGGGAACGAGTCTACATTAATGTTCTCTGTAGATTTTTGTTTTCCATTGAGTTTTCTCTTGCCTAGCATCAGTTCATAGAATGAATTGGGTTGGAAGGGACCTTAAACATTATCTAGTTCCAGCCCCTCTGCAAGGGGCAGGGACACCTTCCTTAAGAGCTGGTTGCTCAAAGACTTGCCCAGCCTGGCCAACTTCAGTCCTTTTTTCACACCTCTTCAAGTCCATTTGGTGAATAAATTAAATTAAGTTCCTCACTTGCTCTTAATACTTTTTAAATGCAAGCCAAGCCTCTTGGCTTTTCATACCTGGACATCTACTTTTTTAAAAATGCTGTTGGATAATTTCCCTCTCTTTCATAGGCTGGTGCTTTGACCTATATGCACCCTGTGCACTCCCTAAGGCTCATGCATAACTGCAATGGACGATTAGTCCAGCTAAGTCTCCAGCAATTTCAATGGCTTATGCAAGAGTAGATGGGGCACAATATGTAATTTCAGCTTTTTTTGTAAGGCTTTTCAATCTTTCCATGAACTAAATCATTTTATCAGTTTCATTCTCTCTTTTTTTTTTTTTTTAAATTTGTCCCATTAAACTACAGAACTGGAACATATTCATGAATAGTTTCTTTCTGCTTTAACTCAAGGAGTTCCTGACATAACAAAAACTGGTAATTAACTGGCTCGAAGACTTTTACAAAAGCCTCTTTAAATAAGTCCTAGTATGCGGCACTTGGAGCACTGACTCCACATTGCTGATCCCACTGCAATGCACCCTGTGTTAAACAAGGCTTGCTACTCCACCTCAGCAACAATTCTTGGCTGTTTTCATCACTGCTTTCCTGCTTGGAAGCACCAAAGTCCTCTCACATTTCTTTGTGTGAAAAGGCTACTGAGCTCCTCCACGATGATTCCTTGCTCTCAATCCACTTGCCTCTGTGACATTTCTTTAAACACTCCATTATCAGAGAGCTATTTGCCACCAGCACAAGGACCAAGTGGCAGGTCTCCAGAGGCTGAGCACAGCCTGGCCTCCCCTCCTAGCTAGTGTCACAGCTGCTCTGTGCTGTTGGCACAGATGCCTTTTGGCACACTTTGACAGTCCCCATGACCTGCTCCTGCCTCACACCCTACTTAGAGCAGGAAGGGCTCTTCCTGATAGAAGAATCAGGCTTCAGTTTTTCAGGTGTCACTCAGCAGTGTGTGATTTGTAGCTGCTGTTGCATGTTGGCTCTAAGCATAGTCAGTTTTGCCTACTCATGCTTATCTCCCCTGGTTACAGTACATTCTGTTTCTGATGAAAATATTACTCTGAGGAGTATTTGGCTCCACCATACATTTATGCTCCCAGCTAACTAGCCCAAGCCTTATTGTTGCAGTTCCTAATATTTTGCATCATTTGTAGTGCCAGCAATATAGTCTGTAAATAGCTTGAAAGAAAACTTTAATATATATCTTTCCCCGGTGCTCCAGACAGATTGGTTCACTGTGGAACAATTACATGTGTTAGCCTATATTTCTTGTAAAATCAAATCATGTAAGGACATCTCAGCCAGAACAAGCCACAAAGCTAGATGAGGAAAGGAAAAAAACAATCTCCAAATATGTACAGCTTAAGTTACAAAACTCTAAGAAAATAAGCAAAATTGAAAAGGACAAAGGAGACAAAATATAAACACAAATTTTTATACACTGTGTAATACAGAGTGAATGTCATTTTGACATTCTGGTATCATGGGTTGCCAATATAGTTCAGAAAAGAAAGAGATATCTCCAGAATTATGGCAATGCTGCTCTCCCACATCAAAGCTGGTTACAAGATCTATGTTTGTGGTTGCTCAGTCTAACTGCCTGCTTGGAAACTAAGCAAGAAGAAATAATATCCTGAATAATTGCATTTAAAGTGTCCAGAAAGATCATGAATCTTCAGAACCACCTTTGGAAATGCAGCCCTTTTAGTGGGAGCCCACAACCACACCCCTCAGTGCAATGAGTGCCTCATGGCAGCTGAAAGTCCCTCAAACTTGCTGCACTCAGGCCTTCTGTAGGATGTCAAGGAAGCAATTGTAACACATCACTAAGTTGATTTTATGCTTTTGAAAAATCTCCTTAACACAGATACTCTCTCACTGTCAGCTGAACACATTTAACTTTCGAATTAATATTATTTTTCAGTGGTCAGACATGTGAAAGTAACAAAAGTCTTTTGCCAAGCCATGTATTTCAGGTCTGCATCTGAATTTCCCCAGAGCCTGGTACTGTTTAAATACAAGTAACTGCCTCTGGCTCATGGCTAATGCAAAACTTCTGGTCTCTGGACTCCTTCAAGGCTCTGCTCATGGCTTCCTTCCACACACAGGTGTGGGGAGACACATCCACTCAGTGCCCTCTCTCACAGTACGCACTGCTTAGCAGGTCAGGCAGCGCTAACAGCCGGAATGGAGGAACGATGGCAGTCATTTTCCCTCCCATTTTGTCCCCAGCCCAAAGACTGCCAGTGTTCCGGTGGAGCTTTAGATGGGAGCCATGTGTTTGTGAGGAGTCATGCCTCCACCAAGGGCCACAGCTGCCAGGCTGCCCTGGCACCACCAGGGTGGCTGCTGCTCTGCCTAGCGCTCGTGGGGTAGTGGAGTGGAGCAAAAGCCTCTGGGAAGAGGGATAGCAGCTGCCCACTCACACAGGTGGGCTCTTACAGAGGAAGACAAAGATGATCTCCACTCTAGGGATGGTGTATTCTATATTACATTGCAGTTGTATGAAATATCAAACCAGCACTCTGTACAGTAACTTTTAGTGGTTATACAAATCTAGGATATTCAGAAGTATCTCAGGAAGCACAGTTTCTGGAGATACATGCAGCTAAAAATGCCTGGGCTCTGCTTTTTGCCAGAAACAAGTAACATGTCTGCCCCACCACTCCAGCCCCTGTGACTCCAGCAGCCATCGGTCTGTTTCAGTGAGTTTTGGGACAGGTATGGTCTGTGAGTGGTTCCACAGCCCAGTTTCCCTGAGAAGGGAAGCCACAGATTTCTGCAGTACATTTTCACAGCAAGCCTGCTGTCACCAAATTAACTATTAAAAATACAAACTAATATTGCATAAACATTGACATTAGCTTTCCCCAAGCAATAATGCTATAAATCCTGCTCTTCTGCTGTGAAGTGCTGAGAGGATTTGAAGGACACAGTCCCCCTCTCCACACCTACCTCCAACTGTACCTGGTAATTCTGTGATTCTTTTTCTTTCTGTCTCTCGGCACAGGTGGGATCCAGATCTTCTGTCAGTTAAATTTTATTTTCCAGCCTGCTTAGTAATTCAGGTAGTGTTTTGGTTCACTTGTCTGGCACAGAGTATTTTCACCACACCCTTGTCTCTTCAGACAAAAAACGTCTTTTCTAACCACTGGCAGAGCCAAACCTAGTGAGTTAGAAGGAACAGTAGTTAAGGCATAATAAATAAAGCCACCCTGAAGAAATACCTACACAAAGCAAGATGAATGGGCATCAACTACCTGGACAGCGTTGCTGTTAAACAAGGGAGGAATAAATCAGACATGTCAGGAGCACTAGGATACCTGACAAACAGGGAACGACGTTTCTTGAAACCGTAGTTTTATCTCTGCTTATTTGGATCAAACACTTGTAATAGTTGTGGATTAATTTCCTTCCCATAGTTAAAACAATAAAAGCCAGGCACCATTTTATTAATTTCCAATCCAGTGTCAGATAAGCAGAATTGCATTTTAAAAAGTAAACACCCTGCCATAGAATTGGAGGATATGTAAGCGTTTGGGTTTTTTTCCTGTATCTATAAAAGGGGGAGGGTTTTAGCGTTATGAATAGATTTCATTTTGTAAGTTGTGCTACAAAGCACTGATAAGGCCACGGGAAAGCAGTAGAGATTGAAGCAGAGCAGGAAGAAATACCACCCATATTAGGAGACAGCCACTTACTTAGTGGCTCCCATTTGAATAAAGATGCCATTGTTCAGCCAGAAGAATGCACATATTCACAGGCCCTGCACAGAATAGCTCAGTGTATCTAGAACTCCAGAAGTGTCCAAATTAGAGCCGCGGGGCCAAAACTGCCCTTGAGTCTGTCTGAAGAATGACCCTCTGCTTAATTAATCAGTGCTTTAACTGTGAGTGATCCCAGGACACACTTTTCTCAGGCCTTTTTCTTAGCCCTGCTTGTTCAGAACAAACCTTTAAATGTTCTCTGAGTGATTTTTGACCATTTTTTCCCCCTTTCAAGATTATTATTTCCTGTTTTACTCTGAAAGCTCATTAGAAATGAAGACCAGAATCTAGATGATCTCAGTCCAGTTTACTTGGATAGGAAATGACTGACTTGGGATGGAGAGACACTGGCTCCCTTTCAAGGCCTCCCACAAAAGATTAAGTCCACAGACTCCCAGCATATTGCAACTGCAATTTTCTTTCCATATATTAAGTGCACAGACTCACAGAATATTGCTACTGCAATTTTCTTGCCATATAACACAAAGAATTATAGCAGGGCTGATGAGCTGGTAAGTGCCATTCTGTTAGTCATATTTGATCCCATTGCCATAACTCCAGCAGTTGTGCATGGGATCTACCAAGATCTCTTTCCCATTTACTTTACACAAGACAAATTTGAATTTTCAGCACTGAGTACTCCTTGCTGTCACAGGCCAGGTTGTCTGGATTCTCATAAAGCTTTTTTTCTTTCCTATCTGGAACAGAACAGAAATTTGATAGCAACGAGAAACGCATGAAGGCCATGAAAATCATCATGCAAAATTTCTCTCCAAATAGGACTCCATCTTGTCCACCTAGCTTTGATGATAAAATTCCTCCTATTCTAACTGAAGTTAAACAAGGAAAGGAAAAGGTTTTGCTTAAAATGAAAATCAAATTAATTTTGACCATATTTATAAATTTGTAACAAAATATACAAACTAAAAAATGTTAAGACTTTAAAAAACTTAGCATGAATGTTTTGAAAAGCTGCAGTGATAATATAATCTGCAGCTGGAGAAGCTGGAGCCATACTGTTTGATAGGGCCTATCTTATGATATCCAATATTAAGCTAAGTAAAATGATATGACCGGATGGCCTAACTAAATTTAGTAGTCTGGTGAATTGCCACTCTACTAAATTTAGTCGGCCCATAATGGGCATTGAATATCTACAGCCCAAATGATAAAATCTGTCTTGCTTTCTTAGGCTCCCAGCAAATGCACAATATACTATGTTGCACTATTAAGAAATAAGCAAAACTGCAAGGGAAAGCATGAGAAGAGGGGAGCCAGGACCTTAAGGAAAGAAGGAATCAGAGTGTGTCAATCCACATCCTCATGCTCAACATTACCCAGCAGCAGACACAGGGCCATGGTGCTCCCCAGATATGTGACCCGAAGGAGGGGTGGACAAGGAGGAGGTAGAAGGGGAGGAGGAGGGAGAGTCTCTAGGCACCCTAATCCTCTCCACTATAAAACTGCTGCTCCAAATGCAACTTTGTGTTGGAGCTATGGGTAGAAGACTGGTAGACAGAAGTGGTAGTTGGGCTCTCTGAGCCTTGCTGCTCTTACAGAACACATGATCGCTCTGGTTTCATACCATTCCTTTTACACTTTCCATTTTGGGCTCTGTAATCCTGACGGTAGACAGGGAAGTATATTTCTGCATAGATTTCCATGCGTCTGTGAGCCAGCTTTACAGCTATGAAAACTGCTAAGTCACTTTTCTCAAAACCATATTTGAGGTGTTACTTACACATTTCCTGCTGTTTAGGGGGATTTCTTCTCAGTCCGTATATGTTGTGACCTCTCTACTGGTGTGAAATCATGTAGGACACATTTTTTTATTAAATGTGAAATATGACAAGGCTAGAAGCTTTTAAAAATTCTGCTATTCACAAGCAGAAAATAGTAATTGGACATGAAAAGGAATGACCATAACATTATTCTTAAAAAGAGTTGCATCCTTCTGTCCTCATATAAAAATCTATTGGATGCCCCATGCAACCCAGTGATGCTTTTTAATAACAGACAAGAATTAGTGCCCTTGTCCTCACGTCAGTTCCCAGTGCAGCAACAGAGACACAGACATGATATTCAGGAGGTTCTGCAGGCCTAGCTTTATACTCAAGGTTGAATATCATAAACTGTAAGTGTGCTTTGATCCCCTCCCTAGAACAGGCAAATTTAACCTGTCTGAAGTTCTGTAAGCATTCTCTGCAAGAAGCAATTTTATTGATCATAGCTGGGTGTACATGTTCAACAGTCAGAGACTGGCTTTAAAGAATACTATATCTCAAAATAATCAGTATAGAAACTCCTTATTTCTTTAACCATTTACACTAAAAGAGAACAAGTAGCACCTTGGAAAAATGCTTTGTCCTTTTCCCAGGGGAGGATGGGAAGCTTCTAAAGTAATAGCTGAGAAGTAGGTATGAAAATAAGATCATTACAGCTATTGTCTCTACCTTCTACGTCCATGTAGACACAGTGGTTTAGAAACAAGGGAAAGGAGAGGGGCAGGGTCTCAAAATTTAGAGCATTTTGTTCGTTTGTGATACTCCAATTTTCAGTCAGAATTTGCCCTCTTTCAAGATTTTAAAGTCTGAGTTCCCAGTAAATGGCTGTGGCAAATGAGATCTCTGTCTCTGAGTTACCTCCTCAGAACTTTTGGAAAGGTTTGCCATTTGACCCCAGCTGCATTTGGAGGCTGTGTAGGGTTCAAACACACAGGACTATCACAGATAATCCTACCAATGCCCCCACTGAGGTGCCAGCCCACCCCTGCCTCAGAGGGGCTGTCACAGAGGAAACCTATCAGCCACCTGAGAATCTAGGCACAGTATCTAAATACATCAGGAACCAGAGTGTCCTAGTTCTGCTGCTCACACAGTAACTTGTTTTTCTTTTTATAATTATGTCTTAATCATTCTTTATGCTGAAATAATCATAACATATTTACAACCAGACTCTATTTTAATTTCTGTCTTCAGATCACTTTCTGTGTGGCCTCATACTGCCATTCTCAGCCCAAATGACACCCTTCCTATCAAAGCCAATTTGGATTTATTTTCTCAAACACAAGTTTGCAAGGTATTTCTGTCAAATGATTTACTCAAGTTCAGATGTCGCAAATAGATCTGCTGGTGTAAAGAGGCAGAGCAGCAATTCTGGATCTGACCCAGCAGGTATTGGGTTTCTCATTGGTGTATTTTGAAATTCTATAACGATACCTCGTTTGTGTAGCATGGCTTCATAACCCAAAAAATGTGATGCTTGGCTTCATAACCCAACAGACATGTTGCTTGCCTGCTCACTCCAGTTGTGCTTCTTGCTTTGAGTACAGATGAGTACTTACTGGCAGGTAATCACTGGCATCCTTTTTCCAAACATCATTAGCTTTTTTGAGGCTGTTGTTGCTTTTTTTTTTTCCTGATATAATTTTTTCCTCGTTTGCCATGGGTAAATATTTAGAAAAATCCATTAGCTTCTCATTGTTCTTCAGATGAGTTTCATCTAGACTTGATCATTTACACATATTCGTGTTTTACAAGTTCTTTCCCCCTCACTTTTTAATCAAACCCTTGTTTTCACAAGGCCTCCACTTCTTCCTAATTGTTAGTCCTTATTATTTTTGTTCAGGACTGATTTTTTTCCTTTTAAAAAAAACCAGCTCTGATGCTCATCCATTTTAAAATCATAATTAACTTCATCTCCTTCCTCATTTGCTAATGGGTCTATTTTCTCTCCAGTATTTCCTTTTCCCCTGGTAGACTCATAAAGTCTCTCTTGTTTCTCTTATCCCCTTTGGCTAACTTTAACTCATTCTGCCTTAAGCTGGGGAAAGGGAGACCTTCACAACACAGTGCTCAGAACTTCCACACCATTTTATACTTTGAAAGTCTTTTGCAGACGTCAACTCATTAGCTCTCATAACATGCCAGTGAGGCAGAGAAGTATTTATAGCTTTGTTTTGGTAAGGAAAGGGAAGGGGAGGTCTTGCACATTTGATGCTGACTGCAGAGGGGCTGCTCCAAGGGCCAAAACCCCTGTCCATGCATCCAGACAAGTAGACAGTGAAGCCTGGTGGTGGGCACAGCACCATCAACAGCAAAGCTGGAAAGCTGAGCTCAGGGGAGGAAGTGAAACCCTTGCTTTCAGCTGCCTTTATTTCAGTTTATTTTTTAGGTGCAGATTCCACAGAGGTTACCCACCTAAGTTTCTGTTCAGTTCTGCTGATCAGATGTTCCTCCACAATATTATTACATCTGGCCAAAAATAGACCAAGGGTGAAAGCCGTGCAATTGTATGCCTAGAGATTTTTCTTTAAAAAGCTGTCACTTTATACAAGCACCCAACAAACATCTTTACTCTTTGATAGCCATTACTCTTAGAAAAACAATTTCAAAACCATATGCTCAAGGTGCTTGGATTAAGATTTAACTAACCCATTTTACACAGGGACATATCAAGGGCTAGGTTTATTTTTGCAAATATGCCAGTCTGGGTTTCCTGTAATTTCCTTTAGTTTTGTTATGCCCACACAGCACTGTGAATAGAGGATTTTCACAGTGTTTCTTAGCATGTGGTCCATGGATCACTGGTGGGATACAAGAAATCAGGAAGTGGTATATGAAACAACTGCAGGATTTCCAAGGAAAACCAAGAGCCTAAGCCATGCGAGCATGTTCCACAGTGAGCAAAGCAAAGGGGATGGAATCAAATTAACAAATGAACAATCAAACCAATCTGAATTTTTTGTTGGTTTGCAAATGAAAAGCATTGTGGTTAGGCACACAACACAGCCTGGGGATATTTTTGTCATGATCTTAAACAGTGGTTAAACACTGCTTTGTTTGTCTGGAAGTCTAAAAAGTTAAATGATTTTCATGAGACTCTTCCTCTAAGCTGATGTCAGCAACATCTTCATCACCCTTGCTTGAACAGTGATGCATCACAACACTGTTCCCTGGAGCTTATTGCAATCCTGCCCTGTACAATTGCTGACCACAGGGATCCTTACTGAGCTCTCTGAGGAGCCCTCTCCCTTCCCATTCTGTCTGTGCTGCCCTCATTGCCCACCATGCCTCTCTTTCACAGGCACAGCCCCTACCCAGGGGCTTCCAGAGGGCAAAGCTGGTGCCATGCTGCCATTTATGGGGCTGTCAACCAGATGAGATACAGACCTGTGATCTTCCTCTCTCCTGGGGGTGGAAAGTGAGATGTGATGGCATAGTTCCTTCACCTCCAGTGCCTTTTCAAGCAAACGGTCCACTTTACGTCCTGGATCCATCTCTATTTGTGTGTGTGTGTATGTAGGGGAAAGCATGGGAAGCATCCAACCCATAAAAAAAAGTGACTTGCAGGAGAGGCTCAACACATAGCCTGCTTAGCACTCCCAAATTGTGCTGGCTAACTACCCAGTTCCGATGTTTATGGAGGTTTCTTTCTGAGGGCTGAAAGTTTTCATCTGTGCTTCTAGTTCAAGTCCTCTCACAAATTTGAACAAAGAGCTTGTAAAGTTCAGCATCTTCCAAATTGCCCCATATAAGCCACTACTGAAACCACATCCAAATGGCTCCCCCCCCCCCCCCCCCCCCCCCCCAACACAACACAACACCTTTTCGAT
>WAAG01051419.1:15508-41164 GCA_013390105.1 Tichodroma muraria
TCCACAGAAATGACCTAAACTTTGTCAGGTTCACATGTCCCTAGAGATGATCTCATTTCACTGCTTCAAAAGAGCTTTGGTCTGCACAGCCTGTAGCAGCAAATTTACACTTCAAAAAGCAGACAGCTTTTTCCACATCTTATTCACTTAATGGGTGAGAATGTAAAATTAGTTCCGTTGCTGATGAGGACCTTGAGCCAAATGAAAAGTGTTCATTTGTCAGCACAGACTTACAGCCTAAAACATGATTATATAGCTAATCCAATAATGGATTTTGATGCTGAGCATTTATTTATATACAGAATGTCTTGTTATCTGTTGATAATCAGGCTCTGCAATTTACTCTCTTTTGTGTCATTAGCCATAGCAACATCTTCCAGACATATTACATTTGTGTGTCAACATACAAACACACACAAAACCTTCCTGACCAAAATGCTGTCTTTGCCTATTTTCCTTGAAAGAGCACTGGAATTTGAGCTTTTTGGAGATTAAAATATTAGTAAGAAAAGAATAATTTTTGATTGAGAACCTCTCTGCATCTTAGAAGTCTTAACAGATTAAAATTTGAAACATAAATTTTGTTTCCTTATCTATAGCATCACATAAACTGATTTATTCTTTTTTTGCCTGATGTGAATGCCAGTTCCTAATTATCTCAGGTATAAATTTGTATACCTTAAACAGTCCCTGCCCTAAAGTATTCCATGTCGTAACATCAGAGGCTGTATTAGACTTTGCTAACTATATGAACACCATTATTTGATGGCTGAACAGATCCACCTTTTATAGAAAAGTAAGTAAAACATGTTAAGGTCAATATCAGACATCGATCCTACATCAGGTACATTAAAATCAATCAAAACCAGAAAGCTGTTTGAGTATCCTTTTTCAACTTTCTGACTAATTGCTGTTGCTACCTGACACTCCTGCAGTTGTGTGTATGACTGTAACTATCTAACACTGTACTTCTGGGACAGTTTACTACTCATTTAAATACAGAATACATAAAATTCAAATATTTAAAATGGGGAGACATTTTAATAACTATGCTACAGTAACATTCACCAGATATTAAAAAAAAAAAAAAAAAGTCTGTGGGAAAGTAAAATCACTCCAGTATTAAACTGGGAGTTAATTGCAAATGTGGGGCACACCTGCAAACTCTGTGAAAAATCCTACTCCACCACACAAAGCAATTTCTGTGCTAAAGGATAGCTCTGCCTGCAGAAAGAACCAGGAACACCTCTGGAGACTGGATGAAGTCTTTTCTAAATTTGGCAGTCAGGAACAATTTAAAAGTAAAGTCATTAAGTAAAATTTACCTCAAAGGATACTGCAAATCAAGGGTGCAGGTGAGACGATGTATGAGCCAAACTTGAGCTGTGCCACTGCCTCTCCTGGAAGCAGGATCAGGCCTCCCTGTGTGCTTTTGTTTAGCTGAAATTTAGCCTACAATAAATACTTATATATTGCTGCAACATGATGTTTTATTGGGCTGCACTAGTTTACTAAAAACAGCAGGCTGGTAATAGCAGTGCTTGTGGTTCTGCCTGTAATTCATTTGTGGATGGTAATGCACAGGGAGAGATATGATACAAGATAATAAGGCAAATTAAAAAAAACTACTAAACTCAGTACTGGCAATATACAGTATATTAGGACCGTGTTCAGACAGGCTGGTTCTTTGGATATTTTTATTTTTTGTTTTACCTCAGCAAGGTAATTCATTAGATATTCGCTTGGGTAAAGAATAAATGAATATATCATACATTATATCCTCACTTTAGTTGCAGAAACAAATCTTTCCTGTACCTGCCAATGTAATCTTCAGAGTTTTCGTTATATAAAACACCTCAAGAAAAATGCACCTTGGTAAGATTTACACTTTATTACTCTAATGATTCTACAAACACTGCCACAATGTGATGAAAGGCAAAGCAGTCCTGATCTGATTGAGAGCTAATAAAAATCAGTACTGAAAACTGAAAATAGCACCCTTATCATCTTTCTTTCATTTAGACCTGATTACTAGGGGATTATAATGCAATCACAGCTATGTGTGAGAGGTAGCTATGGGAACCAGTTTTAACTGTTTATCTAGCCAAAGATCTTAATTTAAGTTTGAACACTCTGATTCATTTATATGTAAGACACCAAGGAGACAAAATGCAGAAGAAACAGATGCTCACTTGTTCTTTCCATTTAACTTCATAAGCTACCAGCCAATTTGTCTTTCAGGGACAAAATTAATTTCTGATGACAATGTGAGCAAGTAATAAACTAGGAGTTCCTGTCCTGGGAAACTTGTTAAGGCCATGTAATGTTCTGGAGTTATTTAGAAAAAAACAATTTGCTCATAGACTTGCAGGGACATCTGTAACAGAGTTTTCTTTGTCCCTGCACTGTTACTCATTTCTGGGGGCTTTATGACACCTTTTCCAGAGGCTGATTTGAAAAAGTTCAAAAGGAAATATATTGCCCATTATTTCTTTCCTTTGGGGTATTTTCTTTTTCTTAGTCTGTTCCTTTTTTTCCCCCTTCATATTCACAAATCATGCAAACCTCAACCCACTTGCTTTGCTACTTTCACACAGCCAGAGAAACCAACCACCAGCTAGGAGACCTACAAAATTAATCAAAAATTATCTGAGGAAAAGAGTTTGTTGGAGATTTTTGACGTAAGTACACACCTGAAAACGTGACAGAGCACCATGAAAAAGTCTGTGGCACATTTAGGTGGAAGGAGCTTTGCCCATTTATGTTGTAAATTCTGTTACGTTACTGTCATGAGCAGGGGAAAAAAACGCCAAAATGAGGCAGGGAGAGAGCAAAAGAGAGAGAGATATCTCTTCCTAAGAGCTTGCATTTTCAATATGGGCTCTGTGTACATGCTCCTGCATCACTTAACCAAAATGTTCTCCAGCTTTCAGTATCTTTGCTGGCACTATTTCCCCATTTCAGTATTTATTTCGCATGTACAGCTCTTTACTCTGGTAATACTTTTCTATCATTTGGTTCATTTATTGGGGTTTTATCCTCACCTGGCAGGCCCTCCACGTCTCAGGTTTTCTCTTAGGTAAATTCCTACAGTGTAATGTCTGTCCATTAGCACATTTAGAATTGCTTCTTCTGCTGTGCTTAACACTCATTTATAGCTTATGTGCTTCACATGAAGTGTTCCTTTTCCAGCAGTTCTTTTGAAGAAAGTTTAAAGCAAGTTGCAAAATGTTTCTTTTTCATCTAAACAGGGAAATGAATTTTAGAAAGGAAGAGAAGAGCCTGAAGGTTTAGCTCTTTCAAAATTTAAACAGAATTCAAAACACTGTTGGAACACATCTGTCAGAGAAAGCATGAGAGCACCTACATTTTAAGAATGAATCTCATCCCTAACTCTCTCTTTGATAATAGCTTGCATGAACAGCACCTTTAAACCACATCAATCCCAGATGCTTTCCATCCATCCAGTTATTATTTCCCTTGGCACTGAAGTGCAGCTAACTCTAGACTGAAGCCTCTCAGTGATGTACAGCCTACTGTACAACACCATGGCTCACAACAAGAAGTCACTAAAACTATTCAGCTGAAATTATAAAACAAGGGGAATTTTAAACAAGAAATTCAAACCTCAGCTTGGCAAGGATAATGCACAAGTAGTATTAACTCTTGATTTAAAGGCCAGATGGTTTCAAACACAAATAATAAGAATGAACTTTAGATAGGAAAAAAACTAAGAATTCAATGAAAATTATAAACTACCATGGTTCTGTTTGTATTTACACAGCAGGATCTCACCAGCCCCCTGCTTGAGCACACAGGCCATGGCCTGACTCTGTACCTGCAGTGAACAGTGCACCACAGCTCAGCTCTTTCCCACTTCTCTGCTTTACCTTCAGTTAGTTTTCAGCGATCAAGACAGAGCTTCTAGACACAGCCACCCAAGTGTGGTGGCTTGGCCATTAGCACCAATAAGGGTGTCACTGGTAAGGAGCACTACAAACTTCTGATCAGTAGGACCCATAGAAAATTTAATTTCATTGCTTGAACAGCTATTTCTTTTCATACTGTCTTTGCCACACAGCTTTGAAGGACTTTATGAAAAGACAGGATGCATACTGAGACCACACAGATGAAAACAGAGCATTGACTCATGTTTCAAGAACATAGAGTAAGGAAAGTTCACACACTTTAGAAAAAAAACCACAACACTTTGCAAATTAAATTAGTGCTTGGGAGAGATGAGATCAGTCAGTACTCTGGCATCTTCTTTCACAGGGATCTGCAGCAGGGACATAAGAGCAGAGCAGTGTTCCTTTAGGGGGACGTTGATGAAATTTCCCACCAAGACACTCCACAGGTTTGGAACATATTGATTACCAAGGCAAATTTAATAAAAAAGAACGTAAGGATATAAAAGAAAGACACTGTTGAGAAGGTTTGGGTAGGGGAAGTTTGACTGACTATTTGTAGAGCTCTGTGACAATTCTGAAAATTCGTGTTGGCCTGCTGGGAAGCCAAAGAATCACATTGGGGGAAAAAAACCAATTGAATTTTTGGGCCACAGGTGTAGGAAAGAGATGGCTGAGGTAGGCCTACAGTTTACATAATATTAATCTTCCACAGAACAAAAATGTTATTTAGCATACAATTAAGGTAGAAAGTATCCTTAGGTTGAAAAAATACTAAATCAATAATGTAGATTAGTTATAAAGTACAAATACTGGAAAAATTGAGCATTTCAGTCCACTTCACCAGTTACTCAGAATCCCTGGCAAACTGACTCAGCAAAGCAGTTTAATGTGGGGAAGTGCATAAAGGAGAGGGGTGGAGAGTTGGGCTGGGGCAATTTTGGGAAACCTGTTGAACAGAATCGCGTCTGCCACTTTATTTCCTGTGAAAGTCTGAGACCTGACAACACCACAGTGCAAAATTTCTTAGCTGTATCTTTTAAAAACTTTGCAAACCAGGAAGACATTAGAACAATGAAAAACTTGGCATCTAAATAACTCTATAAAGTATTTCCAAAACCAAACAGATATTTTCCACTCTTCCACAAGGCTCAATATAATGTAACTTATTACACATTTTAATGCAGAAAGCCTTACATAACCTGTCTCCATTTCAATAAAGCTGTAAATTTGGGGGCTGTATATATGACATGCAATTTTGATTAAGTAAAGAAGGGGAAATAGCACAGCTGGGCTAGAGTCACATGAGTTAAAGAGAGATTCCACAGGCCCTCTCTAAAAAGCTCTCATCACACAGTGAACTTATAACATTGCCTTTATGGTACTGAGCCCACAAGCCCAGAAGATGCAAAGCTTGTTTAGGGTGGGAGATGTTGAAGCAGGATGCCCATGCCTTGGCCTAGTTTAGCGTTTTACAGATTGTAACCACCATATTCCTGCAAAAACAGAAGCGATATGAGCTCCCTCAGAAGTACACTAGAGTGTAAGTTGACAATAGAAAAAGGAAATGTTTCTGCTCGAAAAATTAGTGCAAAAAGCATAGTGAGCAACATATGTAGCAAGCTGTGTCACCAATACCTCAGTCTTCAGTGAGTGATTCCAGATTGATTCACCTCTGATCTTGGAGGGCATCAGTTTTCAGGAGACCAGCAAGTCAGCAGATTCTCATCCTTTCTGGAATGCCTCAGTAGAAACCAGATCTTTGTTTCATGGTGCCTAAAGGCTGTGAAACCCATGAAGCTCAGAAATCTCAAGGACTACAGAATAAATCCACTCCTGTGCAGTGCTAATACAGGAAATTCCAGTGTGAGGGAATGCAACCTCTGTCCAACATACCACAACTAGCAGAAGAATGTGGCTTCCCAGGAAAAAAAATTTTAACTGGTTCCTAATGGGCTTATGCATAAGTTGACTTCGTGTTACAGTAACAAGTGCATTGGTCCATTCAGCCCTGGATGTATCTCAGCTGGTTTTGCTGGGAGAGCAGCAGAGCCGCGGTGGACAGCCTGCTCCATGTCCCATGTGGGCCTGCGAGCCCGGGCCCATGGAACACATCAAAAGGGTGATTTGCTTTTCCTGATGAGCTCAGGGGAGGCAGGCAGTACTGTGAAACTCTCTCCCTTTGGATGAAATTAGAACTACCCTGAGGCTACCACCTCCTCTCCCTCCTTGTGAAGTTAGTAAAAACCATCAACACCTAACATGTTAATTTAACTAAGTAGAAAATACAAATTGAAGCATATCCTGTATCGTGATAAATGGTCTTCAGTGTCTTCTACAGCTGGCAAGACTAGCTGTTAGCACACATGATATTGTCTAACCTACATGATTTGTGTAACCTGACTATTGACACTTACAACTCAAACCATGGACACCATACATGGCCTTCAGAGATAACTATTCTGGAACTGTTGGGGGAAAAAAAGAGAAAAGATGAGAATTGGACCCTGAACCTGGCATAGTTCTAATAATGACAGCTTAGAGCCTGCCATTCTCATCTTTCCTCTGATAAACAGGTGGCGAGAGAATGTAAAAGATGCAAACTTGGGTCTGAGAGTTCCTCTGAAGTGGTCCAAGCACAGTGGCACCGTGCCCAGGGGCACTGCGGGGTTGGTGGCAGAGCGTGCATTGGGGTGCAGGCCCCAGAGTCTGCCTTTTCCTTCCCTTCCAGTTCTACCTGCCTCTGTGGCACAGGGCAGGGACAGCATGGATGCACCTGGTGCTTTGAATTTGTTACTCGCAACAGTTCCTTACAATGATGTGCCGACTCAGCTGTAGTAAATCTAGTCTTTTAGGTTTAATCATATCATAAATGTTAACCAGCTATCACAAAAGCAAAACCCCCTCCTTTTTTATACAAGGGCTCTCTCCATCACCCAAGTGAAAGCTAACAACCTGAGAGCAACTGTTACCAACACATTGGTTGTTCTAGATAGATGAAAGGCACCAAACCTGAGACAAATATTTTGTCAACCCTCATGGAGAATCTTGTAAAGCCATCTCCCATCCTGTAACTGCTCTGTGGTTAAATAGCAGCTTCAGCTCTCTGGTGTTGCAATCCAGCACCTTTCACAGGCATTAAATTCCCTCTAAATTAATTCTAAGGGGAAAAAAAATGCTTTCTGCTCAGAGTTATTTCTATCGCCCAGTTACTTTATATGAATCTGATAACTAGTTTCCTGCTACAGAGGTTATATCTTGAATACTTAATGCCAATTTGGAAATTTTTTAGACAAAACAAAAATACATCTAAAACATAACACACATTTTAGCTAAGTGCAGAACATTAATGCAAGGCATGATTGTAAAAACAGCAAATAAATTGGAGGAGGGGAGCAGATTCAATGGATATCTCTCAGGGTTAGTACATGCTGTAACTGGTCATTCAGACATTTCTGGTTCTGAAAGTACATTCCTTTTAGCATAAAAATCTCAGGGTTCAACAATTTAAAAAAGAAGTTAGGAAGAAGGATAGAGTGCAGCCAAAGGATAGCCTTTAACAACCATTTAAAAATGAAATCTAAATATGCTTACATATAGATAAATGTTGGCTTCCAGGGAAGCTTACACATCACCTTAATTCCATCCTGAACTGGGATATATGTAATTGTTTTGAATTGCCATAAGTGTCCAGAGCTCCCTGCTAAGCACACAAGCTGATACTTTGATTCATATAATAGAAGCTTTTTTTCCCCTGAAGTAACTCACTGGGGTCTCTTTGGCAACTTTCTGTCTTTCATTTTGAGCCACAGTACAATTTTATTAATAGGAATAAACAATAATTACTCTTTTCGTATTTTCATCAGCTACTGATAACTCATCTGCCCTATTTTTTGCTACATGGATTTCAGGATCTACATTTAAAAAAAAAAAATCAGAAGTTTCTTCCCCCCATTACTTAAAACGCGGCAAACATAGGGATTTACATATTGGTCACATGGTTTGATTTCATGCTCCTCCTCCATAGCAAGTTCTTTGGAAGGGTTTCTTATTCTTCATAGCCAAACCAGCAGTGGCCAGTCCATGGTCTATGGCCAATCACACACACTGCATGCACACATGCAGAATACCTGTAGAATCAAAAAACTAAGGCTCAACTATCCCTAACTTAAGGTATTGCAAGATGAGACCTGGTGAGTTGTCTGAATGGTGCAATGACCTAAGGAAAGAGCAAGCAATTATATTGCCAGGAATAGATGAGGAAAATGCAACCCTGAATTTGAAATGATCAGACTTAGCTGAGGTTTGCAGACTCCTGAGAAGAGTAGGCAGGTACCTGATCCCCAGACACACTAGGCATTACTCCATCTGTATTTTGTCCTTGTTCATAGACAAGTAAAATGAGTAAAAAAAATCTTGTAAATGGCTAAATCAATCAATGGTTGTAAACAAGAAATGATATACCAAGAAATGCCTCTTAACACTGTAACTTCAGCCTGGCACAGGCAGCCCATTTCTCACTGCTGGCCCCACTGTTGGCTCCAGCCCTCACGCAGCAGCTGGCAGTGCCCCGTCCTCCAGTGCTGGGCCTGGAGACCTGGAAACAAAGAAGCACCGGTTCCTTGCCAGGCAGGCCTGCTCAGTCAATGCTTCCCTGGGCAGCACCAGCAGCTTAACACACAAACACCTCTTGAGGAAAGTACAGATGCAGAGTCCTCAGACTGGTGGGTGCAGCCTGCAGTGACCATGGGCACCGGTGATGACAACCTTTTTACACAAAGACTTACAGTAGTAATTTGCAAGGAACAGACAAGCAGGACTGTCAGCCAACAAGTAATATCTTGTAGAGCTGATGCCATATGTCATATATTAAAGGTCTTACATCAGCAAAACACATGGTTTAATGCTAAGTCCAAGGGTGTCTCAGTGAAGCCAGTTGCACCTCTCATGGTCTTCAAGAGAGCTATCCAAAGAGTTGCACAAATGGGGTTTAATTATTTTACTATAACTTTTCCTCTATGTTAGCATTCTTTTTCAGGCTGTGTGTTCGAAGTTGAAGGAAATTACATGAAAAAGCAAAAGAAAATTAAAGTAGGATTCATAGCAAAGAAAGTAGGTACTTTGATTTAAAGGCACTTAAAATTAGGGAGGAATTTGAAGGTCAAAGAAAATGTCCCATGGCGCTAAACAATTTTTATTAGTTGTCATTGAGTACGATGCTTTTAAGCAAATCCATCACTGAAGGCTGTCCTCTGTCACTGAACCCAAAACCCTGTACGATGTTTTTATCTCATCTAGCTTTCCATGGCTAGTGTATTTCAAGACAGGAGGGAGATCTTATCAAAACAGGAGAGATTATAAACAGCAAGCAAACATGCTCAGCAAACAGACACGAATCTGGAGAGACACCGTCTCCTAACAAAAGCACATCCTACAGATATGGGTCAAAATTGGTTAAAATGGCTATTTAAAAAAGCTGAAAAACCATTTGGCTTCTTCAGACTGAAGGGTGATTCCACACTCTTAACTGCTTATTGGGCAGAGGCATATGCAAACCCTTTAGTATGGCTGCCCAAGCAGTAGCCCAGGAAGAGTTGCTTTCACAACTTGGCAGCTGAATGTGGAGATAATCATGTGGATACAGGCCCTGACTTCTCTGCTAGAGCAGATAATAGAACAAAAAAAAGAGGAAGATGGCAAGGAGATACTTGATTTCTCTGGGTAATTGTGACTTGCAGTTTGTTATCACACTTAAGTTGAACATCAACGAATTTTGGGGGTTTTGTGAAATTTTAGGGAAAATTGATAACATCAACAGTCACATATCTTCTATTGCCACTCTCTTGGTTCCTAACACAACTAATAATTCAGACCTGATGGGCTCCTTTTGATCACTTTGGGCCAAGGAGTGGGGTAACAGAAAATGATTGCAAAAGATGGCAACTGAGAAGAGGCTTGCCTGGCTGTAGGACTAACCTTTTGTACAGCTGCAAACCTGCACCATGGATATTGTGTCTCCCTCGGTATTCCCTCTGCTGCCAAGGACGGTGACTACTTTGGCCAGATGGCTTGTTCCCTGGATGCAGGAATCTGCTCACATCAGCCCTTGCATTCTCTCCAGTGCCAGGAAGAGGTTCCTCCACCTTTGAAAGACTGAAGCGGATACCTCATTAGGCCTTGATTATCCTCAAGCAATTGCTTAGATTTCTGCCCTATTACTGATCTGCTTTTTTTAGCAGGGGTCGTGGAATGGGCAGTGGCTGTCTTGTCTTCGTTATAATGCATGATTTGAAACTTTTCAATTAAGCTTCAGATCAGGCCACAGTACTGAGACCACTTTAACGAGGGTGAGTAATGACCTTGTGCTGCACGTGATTTCTGGCACACCATCAGTTTTAATTCTTCTTGATCTTACTGTAACCCTTTGATACTTTGGATCAAGGGTTCTCTTGAAATGCTTTAAGCACATCGTAGGACTTTCAGGGACTGTTCTGACATGGTTTCTATCCTCCTTGTCTCAACATAGCCAGACTGTCACCTGTAAGTTTTCCATATAAATTCAAATTGTCAAAGATTAAAAGGGAGCTGAAAATCTGGCCTGTGTGCAGAGCCAGGGAAATCTGGTGTGGGTCCCTAGAGTGAGCAAATCTAAGGAGCATTCTGCTACAAGAGCAAGGTAACCCCTTTGATGTGCCATGCCCAAGTACAGTAGTGCTATGATTAGAACAGAAAGCTACATTATGCTGGAGTAGTGAATTTAATAAGAACTACTGAGAGAGAGACTTCCAGAAATTTAGACTTCACAGTTAATACCTATCTTTGTGTTACCTATAGGTCAAACTAAAAATCTGTGGTTTTAAACACAGCATAGACCTTCATCCAGTTAAGCCAGTGATAGAAATCACATTGACATCAGTAGGATAAATGTCTCAACTTTGAAAATTAAGGACTATTTGGACCCAGATTCAAACCAAGCCTCATAGCTGGTATCAATTTCCAAACAGTGTACGTGTGGACAAAGCAGATCAACCTTTCTACATCCCTTCCCAAGTCTTGAAGTCTCATGAACCTGGATTTCCTTCTCTTGTGAGAAGGAACAGCATCTAAATATAAAATTAAACTCAGAATGAGTTTCTAGAAGGCCCTTGACTTCTCCTAGGTTTTTAGGCTCTCCACAGCTGACACATGACTTCCATGAGCATGAGGCAATGAAACAGATACAGGTTTGGTCAAAAAAACCCATAAAATACTTCTCATACAAACTCATATAAAACTTATATATTGCTTTTAGATATGAATGTTTCACAATGTCTGGATGCACAAATCCTCAAAACAGAGTCCTTTTCCACAGGAGCAATTGGTTCCTATTAACAGCACAAGACCAAACACCAGATGCCCTGAGAGACCAGACTCAGCATCCACAAGGGACAGAAGCAGCTGCAAGCCTCAAAAACCATGGGCAGTACCAAGCAACTTAGCTATTGAGGAGAAAGGGACTGCAGCCTATGCCTTGCATAGGTGTGTGGGAGCCTGCGCTGCTTGGCCCATAGCCCTGCTCTGTCCTGCCAAGTACCAGCACAGGGACAATGCTTGCTGGACTTGCCAGAGGGGTGAATTTTTAGGTAGATCTTGTCATCTGAAGTCTTCTCTGCAGATATCCCAAAAGCTCCTCTCCTGGCTGACAGGGCACATCAGGGCTGTCATCCCGAGCAGGCTGATTTAAGCCTGGCTGCTGACAGTCTCACAGGCTGCCTACCAACAGAGCAAAGCAATGAGACATTCCCCTCCTGCTAGAGTTTAGACATTTTCACCTTTAAAAGCAATGGACTGAGCTACTTAAAACCAAAAATTCCCTGCACTTTTTGTTTAAAAACTCTTGAAGCTCTTCTTACATGCAGTATGGGGGGTGGGCGACAGCATCTGCAAGGGTAGCAGAGAAATCCATGTGTTTTATTGCAGTTGGATGGTACTAACAGGGAAGCGAAAAAGCTTTCAAACTTGCTATCATTACTTGATATATGCAGGAGTTGTTTTTTATTGATATGCCTCTAGTCATCAACAGAAATGGTTCGTCTTTTGTTACACCCTTTATAGGAGGCCTTTATCCCTGCAGTTGCCTGGTGGCTTCTGCAGAGCTGGTAACACTGAGCAAAACTCATTTCCCAAACAAAGCCTTTTGGATAGAAATACTTTTTTTTTTCCCTAGGATGTAGCAAGCAGAAAACACTCTCATCTGACGCTTTCTTGGTTGCAAGGAGAGCTGATCAGCAGTATCAGAAGTGTCCTACAAGAGCAGGCACTGAAGAGAGGTGAGGGAATCCAACGGATTTCACTCTAGACAAAATTATCATTGCTACATTAGGATTGACTTCTTTGTTAGCCTAACAGGGTCATATCTATTAGCATGAAAAAAGGCATTGGTCATTTAGCACAACCCTCTTTACTGTGCAGTGGAAACACACATTCCAGCTCCCCTGGCTCTTAACAAAGCTGCAAAGAGCAAATCACACAGTGTGCTGTATCCCCATCTCAGGTCCTCTAGGCAGCAATTATAGAAAATGTTTCTGTTATCGCCACATTTCAAAGTCAGAGTATGGCCATGCTGATGTGTGGCTCTAAACCCAGTGGAGCTCAATCTATTAAATGCATAAAGGGGTCTGTGTGTCAAAGGAGTCTGGTCTAATCAGGGGACAGAAACCACAAACTTACAAATTCAAAACTGAGATTTCTTCAGCTATTTGACCAACAATGCAGAGCACATCCATACATTTTAAATTTCACACTCTAATAGGAATACATAGCAATGCTCCTTTCAGAGGTGTTGCATTGATTAATAAGCTCGTCACTGAGGATGAAAATTGCTACGTAAGTGTTAAGCACTATTAACTAATGAAAGACAATTCCATACATTCTGGTGGAATCTAGAGAACTTCAGCAAAAATTATTAGTTTAATTTGCATTTGTACTCTGACAACAGTGATCAAGCTGGTGAAAGTTATTTCATATGTTTATGCTCCATGACTGCAGAAAAAATTAGAGGGAAAATTCTGGCTCATAAGGCAGAATCATGCCTGCTGAAAAAACTTTAATTTCTGAAACACATAAAGAGTACAAACAACTGTTTCTCTCATCAAATATGCACACATCTCAGTGATATTCAACTTAATAACTGTGCAAAGAAGGAGCAGTATCAATGAATTTAAAGTACAGAACAACATTCGGCAGAGAAACTGCTAATGCTTTCCATTTCAGTCACATGTCCTAATTAAGGGCTCAGGCTTCCTGGCAAACTAGAGAACATCTGCTTTAGCAACTTCTAGCCCTGTTCTTCTGTGATTCACCTTCAATGCCACATCACCAATGTGAAATACTATGGAAACCCCCTGAGACTTTACTGGCACATGGCTATGGGCACTGCTTCTGGATTCTCAGAAATCAAACTATGTTTCTCCTCAAATAAATCAATTGGATGAATCTCTGCATATCTAAATTGTATCATCCTTTTTGTGATCACTTCCTGTGACAGAGTTTGGGATTATAAACTGCATCTTAAAACTTCCAATTCTATGCCTTTGTCATAAACCCATGGTTTCTCTTGATCAGATTTGTAAACAAACAAAAGCAGCTGAGCAAGACTGGCAGCTTCTGCCTCCAGGACTTCCAGAGAAGCCTGCTGAGTTTGTGAGCTAGCAGATGGTAGGCTGCAAGAGTTTCAAGAACACAGAACACTTATCTGACACTGGGTTACTCTGTGATGAAGCGAATTGTTTTACCTCCTCTACCTTTACCTGATCTTTCCCCTTTTTGTTTTTCTAGGTCAATGCTGTCCCTTAATTGACATTGGTACTGCATCTCCCAGGACAATGGGGTTCAAATGGCCCTACGATGCTAGAGCATGGCTTTCTCTCTGTTTCCTTTGGTCTAACCAACCATTTAGATATGGAGAGAGATTAATCTCTCTTTCTGTTACAGTTCTATGGAAAGAAAAAAGAAAAAAACACTCAACAGGCATAATTTCCTACCTTATTTGTACATGCCCATTTTGTCAAGGGATGTGCTGCGCATCTACTGTGAATTACTGAAAATGTAAGGTAGCTATGAAACACCATGTTCTTGAGCTTACCAGCCCTTTGTCTTTAAAAGATCTGTAGCCCAAACAGGCAGCTTTAAGAACTCTCCCAGCTCAGTTGCAATCAAGATACCATCTATTTAAATAAGCATTTGTACTCCCAGTGATTTTAGGAGATGAATTACTGATCTTATTACCATAGTAAATACCCTTGAGGCAATGTACAGGCCAACAGAATATTGCTTTCTGCTGGTACAGTACCCATTTTCAGGAGAACTCTGCGAGTATTTCTAGTCATGTGGTAATAATAGAAGATTTGCTTAGACTATATTTGCCAGAAAGTCCTACTTGCAGAAGTGGCTTTTAAATCTTTGACACTGTTCATGGGAAATAGCTTGTCAGCTATGAAAATATTCCTACCAGCTCCTGTATATCAGCCTTACCACTGGGGAAAAGAGATTTTCAGGTGGCATAGCCCAATAGCAAGCAGAGAAACTTTTCAGCTGATATGGTGAGCGGCAGAGTAGCATTACCTGGATAGGCAAAGGTGGGTTTAGCCTGCCAGCAGCAGCGCAGCCTGTGGTGCCCTTTGAGGACAGTCCCCTTTCCATGCACAGCTCTGTGTCCCAGCAGGCCCCAGGCGCCAGAGGACAGGGAGGGATGGTGTGTGGGAGGCCTCCAGCTCAAGCACACTCCATTTATTTATCACTGAGCCATCATCTGGTCAACAGGAAAAGTTGATAAAACTGTTACCTTCGGGACTCTGTTCTCCTTGGGAATAATGAAAAGGTGAAGCTGGTTAAGGTCAGTGCACAGGAGGCCCTATTGAAGGTAGGAGCAGGTTGGCCATGAATTACTGAGCATCATCTGGTATCACAGATAAGCAGAATGGTTAAGAGACTAGGCAGGCTCTACAATAAGGGATGGATTTAATTAACAATTGCACAGAGGGAGCAGACCGTAGCATTCTGGCACGAGGACATCCTACATCTGACAGTTGCTTAAAGAGACAGGGAGCACCCTATTATAAAAAATATATTACTCCTCAATGTATTTTAAAAATTACATGAGTAACAATAACATATTGTATTACCCCTTTCCTCCAGAGCTGCCTGATTACACCAGCACTGAGCACCGCAGGCTCTCTGCAGATATTCTGCACTGGGGCCTATTTAAAAACATCACTCCAAACTTGGTTGCAAAAGTATAACACTGCTGAAGTCAGGGGGTTGTGCAGATGTAACTAAAGGCAGATGTTGATCCATATTAACTAAACTATTAAATACATCAATCTCACCCAACCATCTGACACCTTGTCCTACTTCCCAATATTTTGTTTCCCAAAAGTTTATTTAAATTCAGCCAGCTGACAATTTGCAAGCTTATGGGCGCTTTTTTTTATAATTTTGCTTGCTTTCCACCCACCTCCCCCTCCCCTTTCTCTCTCCCCCCTTTTCCTTTAAAGTTATTACCTTAATGTTAAGTGAATCTTCTAATTATTTTGAAAGTTCAACATGATCATCATTGCACAGTTCTAACTGTTCCTCTCTTCAGTCAGTAAAAAACAACAACGACAACAAAACACCCAAGGAAAGAAGCTGAAACAAACCAGAGTTCAAGTCTTACTTCTTTGCACATAAGTGTTAGCAAAACAATTAATTAATGCATGAGCTCCTTAACTCATGGGTCCATGTTCAAAAAAATGCAGACAACCCACTTTGATGGTCCCAGCTTCAGTCCCAGTGGGTGTTTAACCACATCCCACAGATCAGTGCAGCTTCAGTGGATGGACTCTCCCCCCAGGGAGCCAAGTATGGGACACACCATTGCTAAAATGGACATATGGAAAACAGAAAAATATATCCCTGAACACATCTGCATGAGTAAATCACCTTTTTTCTTCATTCACCTGAATAAAGCACTGCCCAGTCACTGGAAATAATAAATTAGAGGGGGGGAATTGTTTACTAACCAATCTATAGGAAAAAAGGTTCAGAGATTTCAGAGTTTCCCTGTCAGTAATGCATCTGATTTCCTATGTTACACCAGCTTTGAGACCATATAATATGACTTACTTTGGACTTTTTCACTGATGACAAGCAAAACCTACCATTGTATCCTTGGCCTTTTGTAAACATATCTGTTTACTAGAGCCCATCCTGTAGAAGTAGATAGTTTTTTCTGAATCACACTTAAAACTCATTGCTGTAAATTATACTCTTAAAAAAAAAAAAAGCATTAGAAAAGGTGTGACTTGAATGCATAAGAATTTTTTGAATGAATAGAGCCCTTAATATTTAGTTTTGCCCAAGAAATAAGGCATGAATGTAAAAGGATTAGTATTCCCGTAACATTCAATTCACACACACAAAGTGTAATTCATAGAACCTGGCTTTAATTTTTTTACATATAAATAATTAATGCTGCATTTAAAGCATGTTAAAATGTTTTATTTCTTAATCAGCTAATTTGACTGAGAAACAAAGATGCCTTTATTTTCATTTTCCTTGACTAGAGTTACTGTAGTAAAAGGTCCCCTCCAGCTTTTGGCTTTTGACTCTCAAGTTTGCTGCTGCCAATTAGTTTTCTAAAGTCACTATTTTGCAAAATGTTTCTCGCTTTTTTAAAAAATGTAATTGAATGTCTGTACATCACAGAGTTTCTTGTGTGCAGACACAGGGTGTTAAACATTCTTTGGGTTGACTTGGGTCAGCTTTAAAAAAATCTCAGACACTGAAACTTGAGAAGCAGTCGTGTGCTAGTGTTTTCTCCATATCCTGTTAAGTATTAAGTGGTTATTTAAAATAGAGTTGTTATACTCAGCAACTGACTTAAAGTGCTTGATATAGTTTACAAGACGATTAATTAAATGAGAGCATAGCATGTGATGCACATGTATTTCCATAATCATTCACATTGGCCTATAGTTGCCCTTTAATTTTCATACTAATTAAAGTAACACATTGAACTGCAAATTGTAAATGGCTGCATTTCTCAGTAGATGTTAACACTGATGTAAGCTGAATGGCAAATAAAAAACCTCAAGAATTAAGCAGAGTGTTTTTTGACTCTGATCTATTCAAGTTTTCCTACTCATTCTATTACTGAACCATGTCCACATTTTAACAAGACTGCATTTTTCCTTGTTTTCAGGCCCATATTTTTTCTGAGGTACAATGTGTGTATTTTTTTTTTTTTTTTTTTTTTTTTTTTTTTGTATTGTGGTGTCTGGTTAGTTGGTTTCCATCTGATACAATAGAGCAGTTATGCAGGGTTTGCTGTTACAGATTAGTTTCTTTAAGTGATGGTGGGGCTAAGGTTTGTAATCTGATGGGCAGAAAGAAAGAAAACCTATTTCACCAGTAGTTTTACTTCTTACTTACATCTGACCCATTATCCTCCTTGGTTCTTGTTCAAATCTTGACATGGCTGACTTGGAACCTGAAATGCAAACTGGAGGGCTGCACTTTCAGGTTGCATCAAGGAAGAGGCAAGTTACTCCTTAGAACATTTACTGCAACTTGGAAAAGAGAAGAAACAGAGAGGAACAATTATCCTGCGGCTCACACAGCTGCTGGCACTTTGACTTGACACATGCTCTGATGGGGACCACTGCATCCACCTAAAGCAGTCTCCAGCATGTAATGGACATATGGTAATTGCTATTGAATGAGAAGTAACCTTGGACTATAGGCATATGAAAGACCCCTTTAAAAGAAATCCTTGACAAAAAAAAACCCCTCTGTCAGGGCCAACAGCTCAAAAATTAACAACTAATCACTCCTTTCAATGTGTCCTCCATCTAATTGCTTCCATGATGAGGTAGGGTGTTTTTTTTTCTTTCAGAAATGAGCATTATAAAAGATTTCTTTTTAATTTAAAATGAAAAATTCCTCCACTCCCAGGTGACCTATGCAAGAGAAATAATAATAAGCACTCGATTGCTCAGAGAGCATCAGCTCTCACACGTATTACAAGGCTGAGCGTTCATGCTCCCTTCCACCCCACCCTGCTCCCTTCCTGCAGCGTGTCCTATCTCCAGATCCTAACTTGGCTTGGCCCAAGATGTTATTTGTTAAAATTAACTTTCAGATTGGGCTGGAGTCAGTGTACTTGGCAAGGAGGAGAGGAAGCAAGACTGCAAGGGAGGGAGTGGCTTCGGGAGGCAAAGAGGGAGGCTGTAGCCCAAGCAGGGTTTTGGGGAGCAGAACAGGCCACAGCAGCAGGACACAGAAGTGAAGCCAAGTTTACCCCCAGTTTTGTCACTGCCACCTTGAGCATTATGTCACCCCCAAGTCCCTTGTTGAGGGCCACACAAAGGCTTCCCCTACACCTGCCCCAGCCCCCTGGGCTGCAGCCACACAGGGCTGAGCTCCTGCTCCCGCCTTGGTGGGGGCAGCCAGCATGACTGTTCCCATGATATGCTTTGTTTCAGCAAAAGTCTTCTGAAGTTCAGCTGTAGCAACGCTGAATAGCCACGCATTGCAAAATGAATGGAGTCACGCTGAGGGAAGACTGATAGACTATGGTAATAATGCAAGACCTTTTTTTCCCCTCATAAACCAAATTTCCCATACATTTCTGGAAGATTAATTTAGATTTAGGGAGGTTTCAACTGACATACTGGAAAAAAGACTGTAAATGCAAGGTTGGTTTCTACCTGACCTTAACTACTACATCAGCTACCACTGCTCCAGTTCATTTATATATAAAATGTTCTGGCACTTTAGCTTAATTACCTAAGGACTCTACAAAAGAAAGCCTTTAAAATGTTTTAATTGCAAATTTAGTCTTTCTGAGTACACAGCAGTGGTATCATTCATTGAATAATTAACCATGTATTTAAAGAAAAAAATAAAATAAGTCTCAGCTACATGGACACGGTCCTGCTTGTCTTAAACAGATGATGCATGTAAACATGTGCACATACAGAATTAAGTAGTAATTTGAGTTTGCTGGATTTTTTTTTCCTTTGAGACCGATTGGTATAAATGTGACATTAGATTTATTTTCAAGTTTACTCTCAAACTCTATTGTAACAAGGAAGAGATTATAGAGTTGGGGGGGAAATCCTAAAAGAAAAAGCTTGTGAAGCTTTCTGACTCCTGTGGCACAAAAGGACTGCTATGTTTCCAAGTGGGAGGTTCAGTTGACTCTTCCACTTGGACACAAATCTCTTCTCCCCCTCCCTCATTCCTCTAATCTTCATTTGCACTTACCTACTAAATACAGCATGGACTTTCTCCCCCTCTGTTGCAGCCTGCAGACTGCCTCCGATGGGACCCTGCTGGTGAGGTGCAGGTGGGTGGTGTCAGCTGCCGGTAGGGTGGTTTGCTGGGCTTGTGCTGCAGCCCCAGTGGGACCACAGAGCAACACACAATAAAAGCATGGCTGAGCAGGGCTGCTTCAGCTCAGCAGCATGCTGGCCATCCAGCAAGGGTGCTTACATATAAGCCAAGGGCCTGGGAAGTCTTTCATCTTTCCAGAATCAAACCCCTTTTTACACACACTCATGACAGCTGGTTATGATGAGCAAATTAAAACTAATTTAAAAGTTACTCTCGGGCACAATTGTCAGGCTTTCATTCAGGAAACTCTCTAAACAAGCACTTAAGTTTAAGCAGGTGCCTAAATCCCACTGAACACCATAGGATTTATACACCTGTTTTAGTGCTTTCCTGGGCAGGGACTCAGCAAGCAGTGTGTTCATCCCACGAGTCCCGAAGTCCAGGTGTCTTATTCTCATCCAGGTTTAATTGCCAGTGCCCAGGCAGCACTGGGATAACACAACTCCTAACCGGATTTTTATTTTAGTGCACATCCTGCTGTACTACAAACCTGCCACAGCCCCACAGGCAGCTCTCCTGCTAATGAACTGCAGCACAGGAATCTGAGCATGAGAGCCATCTAGAAGGTTCATAGACACAAACTGCCACTGTGGATAGCAATGCTGTTCTTTCAAGCCATGAATAGCGCATTGAGCCATTCCTTGAAGTTGCAGCTGGGGCTTTTCTTCCTTTTTTATTCTTCTGAAGACCATCATTGCAATCAGCAGGGATAGCGCTGGGAGTGCCAAAAGTCCTCTCCCTACCACAGAAGCAGAGTGTGGTGAAGGTGCACATTCATGGTAATCTCCTTTTTACAAGATACAGATAAGCCTGCTCAGTGGCAAAATTAGCATGCTGGGAGCAACTCTTCTCACCCTAGAGTAGCAAACTGCAGAGATGGAGGGAGGAGAAGGGAAAGAAAAACAGGAGTCTGGCAATATGACAAGTACTGTGAAAGTATTTTTTTGAGCATTAACACCAACCTGGGCAAGACACAAAGTTGAAAAGTAGCAAGCATTTACAATGAAAACCCCACCACATTTCTTAAACTTTGAGTCATTCTTGTTACTTAATTGAAAAACAAACCCTGAGTTTTTACTTCTCTTTCTCTCTCTCTCCATGCTGGTAAGAGGAGGATGGGAAAGGAAACAAGAGAAAGAAAGGGTCACCACTAAGCTTTCTAAGGTCTTTCCTTTTGATACTGTGACTTGTTTTGGTTATTTTTTCATTACTTATTTTCACTGAAGTAGAAGGTCTCCAGGAAAGCATTTGCTTTGGTTAAAATCAAAATTAAATCTGACCTATCATTGAGGGAAAAAACCAACTGACTCTAAAGAAGACAAACTCTGTATCAGTGTGCTCACATATTAAAGGGGGCATGTGCGAGTCAAATTGCACTGACAGACCAGCATAGGTCAGATCTGTGAAAAAAAAAAAAAAAGGATTTTTAACAATCTTTCAGCCCTCTCTTTATTAGACCTAAATTAAATTAATGGGTCAAAGCAACAGAGGGAAAAAATGGTTCAGCTAGGGGACACTAATCAACCCCTTTCAGTGGACTGAAAAATATCTTAAGCAAGAAGCAAGCTTTAAATCAACATCTGCCTCATGTAACACATAAACATAGATATTACTGCTTAGAAAAAGTATTTGTAGGACCTTTTCTTGAAAATAAAAAACATTTATAAAAGAAAATATTGCTCATAATCACTAGGTAGATCGGTGAGCATACTTGAATGGGGACAACCAGGCAAATCCTTTGGGATTTGGTTGAACAGCATCTTTACACATGTTGTGAATTTTAGAGAACACAGAGCTGAACTGAGCACCAGCTCCTGAGTCGTCGGCTGGTGCTCTTGCAATCAGACAATGACATGGCTGTGTTGACCATCAGACCTCTGTGTAGCAACTGAACCATTTAACTTGATTAATACCAAGCCTGGACTTGCCCTTTGTTTGTCCCCACAAATTTTGGCTAGAAACCTGAACACTGTCTAAGACTCCACTCATATGCATGACAGAAGGGATAAATTCAGTTACATCAACACAATCTCAGTAACATTAGGAAAACAAAAAGGCTTCATCACTGTGACTGAGAGTGGCACTTGAGCCACCACGGCCAACATGACTGACAGAGTCAATGTTGGCAATACTCAGCAACAGAGTCTGGTCCCCCAACTAGCACATAACTCCCCTACAAGAGCTGTACTGTAAACAGAAAATGCAGACAACTTACCAAAAGAAAATGGCTAAGATGAGCATTCTGCCTTAAAGACATAAATGATTACTTTTGAGGATATTCAGCACAAAACCACATTTCCTGATCTTCACAGAATATGTACAGTGTGCTTGCACTGCAAGGAGCCAAGCCAAGTGGTGAGACTGAGCCAGCATGCAGCATGGCTGTGTCCCTCTGTCCCAGCACAAGCCCAGGGGAAAGAAATATGACTCAGAGCTGGAGGTTTTTCCCCTACTCACTCCTGGATGGGGAAGCTGAATTCCCACGTGCCTGGATTGTGGCTGGGGATGAGAAACACCTCCTTGGTTCTCATCCCTCTGCTAGGTTTTGTGCAGATTGATCATCTTGAATATATTTCTTGTCGGGATCCAGGAAGCTTCTGTTATGGACCCACAAAAGACAAGATAGATTTTGCCATCTTGATCTATGCTGCATTAGGAGATAACCTTATATCCTAAAGATGCAGTAGTAGTTTTTAACTAAAGTATAGCAATCAGTAATGAACAAAGTCTGATTTGCAATACTTACCTACTAAATAACATATAATACTTCAAATCAGCTTAAAATTGCAAATCTGCTGGTTCAGATTTTATTAGTCATAGCTGAGTAAGTAACATTACTAAGGGAATCACTTTCTACCTGAAGAGCATTTGAAGCCACACTCTATGTGCCATTTAGCCAAGGACAGCACTGATCTCTCCAAACGCAGTTGGCTCTGTGCAGTGTTCATGACAGGCTGCATCCAAGAACTACCACCAAGTTGCCATATAATATCTTGCTTATTATAATAATTATTAGTCTCTACTGCTTAAACCACTGTTGCATGAGAAAGTTAGTATTTCCAAGGCACTGGGTGGAATACCTTTCCCAGAAAACATGCTCTCAACAGGAAACACAGTACTAAAGAGTTATCTTAAGCAGATTTAAATAATTAAATCCAAAATTCTCAAACCACTTGCTGTTTCAAATTTATTTCTTTAATAACGTGCTTGTTTCAGCAACACACTGGATTAAGGTTTCATTTATTCAAAATTTAAGGTCTGTCCCACTCTGAGTGTTATTTTAAGTATTTAGGGGAATTTTTGTGCTTGTGAAAACGAAGAGATTGTTGCATTATAAATTCATTTCCTCTGTTATTGCACAGGCCGTGCACAGTGCAGCTGTGAAAGTGCTGTAAGAGCCCCGGCAATGTCCTCAAGCTCAACGTAGACGGCCGAGCCTTTGTTTCTGCACAAAGAGAAGCTGGTCCTTTCTCATGTTGTCAGCTACAGGTACTTCCTAAACAGCATTGCTGACTCTGGGCAGCCGTGCCGAAAGAAGAGAAGGCGTTCAATGACAGCGGTGACTATCCCCATTCCCCGTGGGCCAGCTGCCAAGAGCCGTTTTTGTGCGGGACTTGCAAGAGGGGTTGTGCCCCGTGCCCACAGCCCCGAACCAAGGAGCAAGCAGTGCAAGCAGCTCCTGTAGCAGGTGTTAGCTCCTAAGGAAGGGCTCGGTAGTGGTTGCCATCCACACCAGCAATTTTACAAACAAGCAAGTTTCTTATGTGTTCTCCATCACCTCCAGGCATTCATATTCTTTTTAAGTACAGGAACATTAATTAGATTTTGACCACAGACCCCAGATTTGACTTACGCTGACAGGGTTTCCATTAGTGTAATCTGTAGGGGAATTCACTGTTTCAACATCTGTGTGCCTAAGGCCTATCTCACATTTACTGCCGCTGCCTGAAAAGCCTCCCTTGTACGGCTGTGTGTTTCTTCATGCTCCCAATTTCACAGAAGTCATTTCAGCACCAAACGGTAATTAGCAAAGGGATGGGCCTCAGCTGACATGAATGCAATTTATTGTTTTCCACAAGGCCCTGAACAGAGCAAACAAAGAACGCAGTCTTGCTGTCTGGCATTTTATTAACTTGTATTGTGTGATGTACCTTACTGAAGGGAGATCTCCCACTAAATGCAGCAGCAAGGAACCAGTAACATGCGCGCTTTTGAAGAATATTAATTTTGGTTCAATTAGGCAAGTTTTGCAGGACCTCAGCCTCTAAAATAGGACAGCCACTTTTATAATTATCTTCTGTATTAACTTTATCACCACCCGACTTTTTACATAAATGCAACCTTTCATCTTTAAAATGCCAACACTTCTTCAATTTTGGCAACCGTACAGCATTGCTAATTATTTGCTCATTATGTGTGGTTAACTGATGAATCATTAATAAATGAATGAATGGCTAATATATTTTTATGGTAATTGGAGATATAACTGATTGCAGACTTCCTTTGCTTCTCAGAACTGCCCTGAACGAGCAGTAGCTGCTTAATTGTTTACAGATGATATTTATGCCACTGCCAAGCTCTTCCTTTAGCCGTGGTGTCTGAGAGGTGAGGCCTCCCTGTGCCCCGCGGTGGGCATGGCGGGGCGATGCTCTCCCCTCCCCGCGGCGCAGCAGATGGGCAGGCGCACGCATTTCGGACAGGTTTCCCAGCAGCTCCCCACGATGGCCGGGAGCAGGACCGCCGACACATCACAGTCATTGTCGGCATTCCCCAGCAACACCAGAGCCTGACATGGAAATGATACCTTCCTGCAAGCGTTCTCCTGCCGTCTGGGTGTCTGCAGCGAGTACCACAGATAGGAAAGGGAAATCAGGCTCCAGTGACATTTTGTTTTAACTCCATACTGTGCATTACAGTAAATGGCTTACACAACCTCTTGCTGCCAGAGCACAGTTAATGAATTCAGAGATAATTGCAGGGTTGATTTCTTTCTTTCTGCCTTTTTTTTTTAATAACCTATATTTCCATAAATCATTCTATAGGGTGCACAGTTCCAAAAGACATAATTTAAATCTGCTTGATAATTCAAATCAAAAACAAAAGATAGTAAGATGTCCAAACAAGGCTCCTTTAGCTGTGCACACGTATCCTGAAGATCAAGTTAAAAATGCAAAGGAGATTACCAATTCTTAATTATAATTATTTAACCAGGTGGGTAGTTTCTCTAATGAACATTTCTATGAAAACAGAATAACTAATGATGGTCTTAAAGAAGTCTTTGTCTTCCCATGTACTAATGATCACATTTATAAATATGCAGGAAGGCCCCCATGTACATTGCTAATGATAAGTAATTAAGCACCAGGCGTCAAAAGCTATAGAAAAGGGTCAGGGTAATGCAAGAGAAAATTAAAAATGCAATAAAATAAGTTGTGGAGCAAAATTAAATTTCTAGCTTCTGCAGACCTGCCTATAAAGAAATCTTTTCCCTTTCAGTAAAAACTATGGCTGCTGTGGGGTATCCAAACAAAATCTTCTAAGCACTTTCATTAGATTTTACTTGCCTCTGTGCTTGTACTCATATTAAAACCAAGTGAACCACCAGCCATTTAAAACAGACGCTATATTCAGTAAAGCTGCAGTTTCTCTCAATGTTTATGAGAAAACACTGTGGCTGAGATTATGGCTATCACCAGCCTCCTCAGAAGCATTTCAGAACTTCTGATGAAAGAAAACAGGGACTTGTTAAAATTGAAACCTGGTTTTGTGATTATTTTTTTTAATGTGGAGGTCAATTCATGAAGGGCCTGAGATTCAATCCTTGTCAGGGTCTCCACCAAGAAGACTCCGACCCAGGAGGCACAGAGGGCTGGCTCAAGCCCACACCTTCAGTTCAGCTGCAGAACCCACACCACAGACCATCACAAAGCATTAAAGGCAGCTTCCAAATTAAATTAAATGGGTTGTCTTTGGTAGGAAAAACATGTTTTTCTCTCTAAATGAAAAGCTGTTAAATTAGGTAGCACTGACACTCTTTCCTGGAGGCTCAGTACAAGGCTGCAGGAGCCTGGAGGTCCCTGTGCTCCTGCTGGTTGCCACAGTGCCCTTCGCTGGCCTCCCACCAGCATCCCACACCACGGACCCACGTCATGGCTAATGCCCCTGCACCAAAACCCCACTTTCTGCTGCTGCACTTCAGAGTTCAGTAAGACAACAGCCTGGGTCTGAAGGGAAAAATGTACTATTATTATTGCTTCTCATTGAAAGCAGGATTAAACTTGTTTGTAAAGTCACAGCGAGGAAACAGTAGAAAGTAGAGAGAGAGAGAGAG